>JADRCD010236446.1:0-11401 GCA_019843815.1 Montemys delectorum | reverse complement strand
CCTGGTTAAAGCATTCCCTGGAGGCAGGCTCTCCACTTACAGGGAAGTGGCAGAGAGGGTTGCTGATCCAATGCTCTCACTCAGAAGCTGAGATGATCCTGTCCCTGCAGCCCTGTGACTCCCCTGTTACTCCTCAAAGTTTCTTTTATGAATGTGGATGCCCTTGCACTTCAGGCATAGATGTTCAGAAATGAGATCTTCTCTTGGTGAATCTTTCCTTTGATGAATATGTAATCTCCTTCCTCATCTTGCTTGATAATTTTTGGTTGAAAGTCAATTTTATTAGATATTAGAATGGCAACTCTAGCTTGTTTCTTTGGACACTTTGCTTGGAAGACTGTTTCCAGCCTTTTATGCTGAGGTAGGGTCTGTCCTTTTTATTGATCTGTGTTTCTTGTATACAGCAAAATGCTGGATCCTGTTTGCATGTCCAGTCTGTTAGGGTTTGTCTTTTTATAGGGAATTTGATTCCATTGATATTGAGAGATATTAAAGACAGATGATGATTAGTTCCTGTTATGTTTGTTGTTGCAGGTGGTATTATATGCATGAGATTCTCTCCTTTTCGTTTTGTTGTGAGGTGATTAATTTCTTGGATTTTCTTGGGTGTAGTTTCCCTCTTTCTGTTGGATTTGTTCTTCTACTATCCTCTAGAGTTGGGATAGTGGAAAGTTATTGTTTAAATTTGGTTTTGTCATAGAATATCTTGGTTTCTCCATCTATGGTGATTGAGAGTTTTGCTAGCCTGGCGTTTGTGTTCTCTTAGAGTCTGGATGACATCTGTCTAGGTTCTTCTGGAATTTAGAGTCTTTTTTTGAGAAGTCTGGTGTAATTTGCTAGGTCTGCATTTGTATGTTACTTGACCCTTTTTCCTTACCGATTTTCATATTCTTTCTTTTTGTGTGCATTTAGCATTTTGATTATTATGTGACAGGAGTAATTTTCTGGTCCAATCTGTTTTCTGTAGGCTTTTTGTGCATTTATGACCTTTTTCTTTTAGGTTATGTAAGCTTTATGATTTTGTTGAAGATGTTTCCTGGCCCTTTGCATTGGGCATCTTCTCTCTATTCTATTCCTATTATTCTTAGGTTTGGTCTTTTCATTCTGTCTTGAATTTCCTGGATGTATGGGTTAGGAGCTATTTTGTCCTTTGTATTTTCTTTGACTGTTGAGTCAAATATCTTCTATGGTATCCTCCACACCTGAGATTCTCTCTTCTATTTCTTGTAGTCTTTTGGTGACATTTGCATCTGTAACTCCTGATCTCTTTCCTAGGTTTTCCATCTCCAAGGTTTCCTTCCTTTGTGATTTCTTTATTGTTTCTATTTCCATTTTTAGATTTTGGTCAGTTTTGTTCAATTCTTCCACCTGTTTGACTGTTTTTCTGTATTTATTTAAAGAATTTATGTGTTTCCTCTTTAAGGGCCTCTACCTGTTTACCTATATTCTCCTGTATTTCTTTAAGACAGTTGTTTGTGCCCTCCTTAAGGTCCTCTATCATCTACATGAGATTAGATTTTAGTTTAGAGTCTTGCTTTTCAGTTGTTTTGGGGTGTCTCAAGTTTGCTGTGGTGGGAAAACTGGGTTCTGATGGTGCCAAATTACATTAGGTTCTATTGCTTATGTTCTTGTGCTTGCCTTTTGCCGTCTGGCTGTCTTTTGTGTTTACTGGCTTGGGTGTCTCTGACTGGATCCTGTCCCTCCTTTGAGCCTGTGAGCCTGGTTATGATGAACCTCCTGGGAGTCAAGCTGTCTCTGGGTATGGGAGGGGTCTGAAGAACTGGCTCTGCCCTGGGATGTGTTGTAGGCTAGAAGGAAGATGTAGTACTGTTCTTTTAATACCTTTGCATATATAATTTCAATGGAGTAGCTACTTTTCCAATAATTGCTCACTTAATTTAACAGTAATATTAATAATAATTATTAAAATATCAAATAAATAAAAAGTAAAGCAAGCAAACAAAAATTCATACCAAACATTGTAGCTATGTACTTAATGGATTGTATGACCCACATCTCTGGAGGGATTAACAAAAAGAAGACCACTACTGACATTGAAGGAAAAACAGTCTACAAAATTCCTTCTGTTTCCTACAAAGACTAGAGCCACCTACCCTCTGTCCTGCTGAGGATTCATTTTGGATGCTGACAGCAAACTTTACCACTGTGCAGCTTTCATGAGACAATTAATATTCACACCATGTACCCTGGATTTGTAGAAATAATCCCCCATACATTTAGGCAATCCTCCAATGGAATCTTTAATGTGAATGCTTTGTAAGCTTAGAGTCAGTGAAAGGTGATTTTATGTTATACAACCAGCTCGTGTCAAGAGATTTCAGCAGAACTTCGATAAAATTGGAGGATTTTATGATACATCTGCAAATGGCTCTGAGGCTGACATGCCCTCACTTGAACAAAGTTCCTGTCCTGATCGTGGGGTCTGTCTACTAATACCTGAAATTATGTCTTTCTCCTTTAGTAGACAATTCCTGAGGAACCAATCGCAAGCAAAAAGGCATTCATTTTAGGAAGCCTTGTGACTTCCCTGAATTCACAGAGCTTTCCAGAAACTGAGGCTGTATGCCAACTCATTGTAACTCTATCCATGTGGGTCCTCCATCAAGCAATTAGGACATAAAGAGTTATATTATCTGGGTGGAGGGAATGGATACATGGAAGGACTCTGAAAAGAAAGAACATGAAAGTGAGAACTTCATATCATTGCGCACTAGCCAATGTGAGGTCTGTATCCACTGCAGATATAAACAATCACAGCCACAGACAAGCCACAAACAAGGCTTAAAATTTTATTTTCTCTTCTCGTTTTGTATCCAGTTGACAAAATCTAGATTTTTTTATTTGTCCTCACAGTCTTCGGTCACACTTTCTGCTTAGGAGTTAGTTCAAGGTGTAATTTAATAGACATTATTAATTTCTTCTTCAGTAGTATCATTCAGCACCGGACCAAATTCTGCACAGAACACTGTAAAGTAACAGAAGACATGTATGCAGAAAATTGTTTTAACCACATGAGCCAACTGAGCAAAATAAAGCCATTAGTTTATGGTTTATAGAGCATTTTTGCATCATGTTCACTGTTAGCTGTATTTAAACACACACACACACACACACACACACACACACACACTACACTTATACTTCTCTTTTAACTCTCAGACAAATGAAAATTTAGGTAAACAGTTTATGCATTTTTAAATCACTGTGCAAGTAATGAGCTTTCCTTACTAACATGGTTTTTTTAAAGCTAAAACGTGGGAGTATATATAAAATTATCTTTTCTGCCTCACATACACATGCATGCACATACATACAGACACATTCATAAAATCACTACCAATCATTGACTGGAGGAAGGCTAAATGGGGAGAGATACTTTAATCTGTTCTTCAGAGTATAAGTGATGAGGTTAGTACGCTTATTTGGACAGTGCTTAAAAAGATAGCTAACTGACTTTTTGATATAAAGTAAACTTAGCTTATTTTCTAGAAAGGAAGAGAAATGAGAGAAAGAATACAAATAAATACCTTGGAAGATATACGTGCAACCTAAAAGGAAGAGGGCCTCTTTGCACTGTTATTACTCCCTCGCTGGCTAGGCTTACCCACCCAAACTGTAAATCTACCTTTAAAAGTCAGGCCGTTTGCTGCCAGGCTTTTGGAGAGGTAGTCATTGAGTCAGAAGCTGTTGCACACTTCACATTAAGCATCTCCAACTAATTCTATCAATCCCTTCCCCCTCGAATTTGCCTTTTAAAAACATTTGTCAATTTTCTTCTTTTTTTAATTGGATATTTTATTTGTGTACATTTCAAATTTTATCACCTTTCCCAGTTTCCCCTCTGCAAGCTCCCCATCCCATCCCCCCTTCTATGAGGGTGCCTCCCCCACCCACCTACCCACTCCTGCCTTACTGTCATACTGTTCCTCTACACTGGGACATCAAGCCTTCACAGGACCAAGGGTCTCCCCTCCCACTGATGACAGATAAGGCTCCTTCAGCTCCTTCAGTCCTTCCTCAAACTCCTCCACAGGGATCCAGATGGTTGGCTGTGAGCATCCACATCTGTATTGGTCAGGATCTGGCAGAGCCTTTCAGAAAAAGCAAGAGCCTCAAATTTGTTTTAGTCTATGCAGCTTTTTTTTTCCAGTTAACTGTATAAACTCACCTGCCATACTAGAAAAAAAATACTTAGAAAAATTTTAAAAATCCACAATATATTACCAAGATTTTTCTACCAAATTCCTTAGGTATACCTGAGTTGGATGACAGTTAGCATCAATTCAGTCCTAAGAAAGCTCTTGTATTTGATCTGGGTTCTCTTTATGAACAGTTATCTTCCTTCTGTCTTTAAATGTCAACAGAAGTATCACTTGATGACAGATTTTTTTTTTTTTTGGATTATTTGACAGTGTCCAATCTCTCCTCTTCAGATTATGTACTTTATACTGTCTACTATGGAACACCATCACAGGAAGCCTAAAGACAATAATAATGCATCATCTGTTCTGGCCATGTTGCTTCCAGGTCTAGGCTACTACCTCAAAAATGATTTGTGATACTTGTAGAAGATTGTCTAGTGATACTTCTTACAATGAACAAATGGTTGTCTCTATAGTCTTTTTTATAAATAGCATTCCCAAGATTTACCACCTAGAAAAACCATTTGTCACAGTAGCTTCACTTGTCAAATTGATACATCTGGGAAGAGGGAACCTCAGATGAGAGACCACCTTCATCGGATTGGCCCATGGTCATGCCTGTGGGGTGTTTTCTACATTGTTTGTTGATGTAGAAGAATCACAGCCATTGTTCATAATCCCATCAATTACCAGGTGAGCCTGAATTGTTTAAGAAAGATAGAAGAGCATGAGTCTTGTAGCAATCCAGAAAACATTACACCTCTGGTCTCTCCTTCAATTCCTGCCTCCTACCATGAACTTCCTGGGTGATACAATAGAACCTATAAGGTGAAATAAACTCTTCGCACTCCCAAAGTACTTTTGACCAGTGATTTATTGGAACAGTCCAGAATCAAATTAGGAAACCAGAAGATGTGGAATTGCTGTGGTGGACCAGATCACATTATGTGAGGAGAGGATTGTGGAAGGATTTGGGACATTTGGACTGAAAGGCTCACTGAGTACTCAGAACGTAATAGAGCTTAGAAGATATTAAAACTAGTGCAGACAATGGGGGGCCTACTTCGTGAAGTTTTAGGAGTAAGTAAAGACAATATAGTTCTTTTGCGTGATATTTTTCAATTAAGAATCCTTGCAAGTGAAACCTTAGATTTAATAGAACAATGGATGCTGGTTAGCTAGGGCTGAAATTAGTTATTCTTGATAAGATACCATTAACACTGAAACTAAATCTTGTGGAAAGTATTTCCTCGTGAACACAGAGGCCATTGGCAAAGGTGCAAACACTGATGGAAATTTCAGCCATAAGGAAGACACCAAGACAATAGGATGTCCGCCAATGACAGAAGAAGGCATAGAATGAAGTTTGCATGAGTCTACTATACAAATTATGTATGGTGAGGTGGCAGAGCCAGAAAAGGGAATATGCCTAAGCCTTTTGAAGTCAGAAGACCGTGAGCCCCAGTGTTGGATACTGAGCTTATTACACTATTAAATTTTGATTTCCCTTTGATCTGACTGTAACTATGCCTTGATTTGTCCTCCCTGCCACTGAGTTGATTCATCCTACTGCAGCTGCTGAGTCCTCTGATGAATCAGCATTTCTAAGCTTCCATTTTTAGCTAAGAAGCAGTAGATCTCTAGGAACCTTTCAGGTTTTTAGTTCCAGATCGGAACTACTAAGTCACTCAACCTTATGAACTGAACCATAAAAGACAGCCAGTTTGGGACTATACCAACAAATCAATATGAGACATCAATATTATAGATTATTTTATATATAGTATATGTACATGCATATATAAATCATGAATGTAAACTAATATTAAAATTTTTTTAACTATTTTAGGATCACAACCATGTAAACGTGGCTAAGGATATGAATTTATGCACTTCAGAAATTACTATATTTATCTAATTTTGCCCTGAATACTCTATTTCTATGTCAGCATAATTTTTAAAAACATTATTCTCTTTAAAGTTATTCCAACTTAATCAAAAAGTGTTTGATTACTTTGTGGTCATGAGAGGACTTTAGGAATTCTGGTGCTAACTCTTGTCTTAGTCCTCTTGAGATGGTAACCAATATACTATAAACTGGGTGGCATATGAAAAACAGGCCTACTTCTCACTTCAGCCTTAGATGTCCTAAAGTAAGAATGCGAAGTTTTCATGTTCTGGTGCTGTTTGAGAGATCACAAGTGAGAGACTCAAAAAAAAAAAAAAAAAAAAAAAAAAACCCACAAGTGAGAGACTCTAGGTATGTCTCTCCTTGATAAGAAGTTTCAATGAGCTCATAAGGGCAATAATCCATGTCCTGGTGATCTAGCTGCCTTTGAAAAGGCCCCACTTCCTACTACTGTCATTTCTGAATTATACATATGATATATAATATATATATGTATATGTGTGTGTTGTCATATATGTTTTTATATATAATCATTTTTACTAGAAAATAAATCAGTCTCACTTTTGAAGCTAAGCAGCAGAGGTTTAGTTAACATTTAAACTTCTGACCTTATGAAATTATTTCAAATAGGAGATTCATCAAGACCACAGTAAATAATGTAAAGTTTAGAAATTCATTATATAACATATTAATTAATAAATAATTATGTGTTATCACTATTAATAAATAAGGACAGTTTCAGTATTTCTTAAAACAGTTTTTTATTAAAAGTTTTCACATATTTTGATCAACTTCCTTTTCCTTCCCCAACTCCTCCCAGATTCCTCCTACCTCCCAAATACCTTTTCTTAAGGCTCAGGATCTATGTGGATGAGGAGGCATAAAGATTATAAAAGTGAAGGCTAATGTATGACTCTAAGAAAATAGTGTCTTCCAGACATTACAGGAATGGTGCTTAAATGAGTTCACAAAAACTGTGGCAGCATATTCAAGACCTGCACAGCTCCAAGCTATAGGATATTAAAACTGGGAGCAGGGAGTGGACATGGTTCTTTACTACCAAGAAGCTATCCACAATTGATACCTGCGGTCAAATGTAAAGTCATTGTTTTCCAATGGAGTCTCCGTAACTTTAACAACTCCAGGGTAGACCTCATGTCCTGGAGTAGTTGCACATCCCAAACAAACTCAGTTGTATTTTGTGGACTTTTTGATTTATTTTGCTTTGCTTTGGCATTTTTAGTCTTATTGATCTTTTGCTCATTTGTTTTTATTTTCACTTTTGTGAGTAAAGATTGCTATTTTTTCAGTTTTGTTTCTTGGTTCCTTGGGGTCATTTGTTTGTTTTCAGAGAGAAACTGAGTTAGGATTTCATCATATAAATTTTGATGAGAGGCACAGCAATTCCAAACAAAAAGAAATGTTTTAAAGTACAACCAGCATCATGAGAATTTCTATTCAAAGGATCTAATTTTGGAATCCTATTTTTTATACACACACATAAAAATTATAAGTATAAAAATAATTATAATATAAATATATTGAAATTTGAGGAAATTTTGTATAATTTACTGTACATTCTACCTTAAGAAGCTGTACATTCTACCTTAAAACATTTAATTTCCAAAGTAAAATAATAGCTTGTATATAACTCCCCAAATGCAATTAAAAAGTGTGCCATTTACTTTCTCATTATGGTGAAAAATACATGAGATGACTACTTATTAGGGAAACAATTAATTTAGAGTCACTGTTTTTGAGACAGAAATCTATAAATAACTTAGTGCCCCAGCTTCTGATGTTGGATGAGGCAGAACATAATAGGTGCAGGCAATGGTACATCAAAGATGCTCATCTCACAGTGGCAAAGAGAGGGAGAAAGCAGAGGCAAAGGCTGAGAGACAGAAGCTGGAATTCTGATGGCAAAGTAGGTGCTTTCAAGGCATGCTCCCCTGCCCTTATTTTTTTCTAATTAGAGCCCACTTCTTACTTTCTACCAATAATGGCATCTTATTATAAACCCATAAATACATTAATCCATTTATGAGGTCAGAAATCCCAAGATCCAGTCACTTCCCCAAACTCTTATCTTTCAGCATGGCTACATAGGATGCCAAGTCGTCAATAGAAGAGTCATGAGCAGGAAAGCTTCATACGCAAACAATAAAAGGATGAGCCATGCCTTTTATTACACTGCTGTCTTCAGTGATTCTTATATATGTGTAAACATACACATGCATAACACATTCATACATACGTGTGTGTGTATGTGTGTATGTGTGTGTGTGTGTGTGTGTGTGTGTGTGTGTGTGTGTGTAAAAGTGGTGACTTCTGCTCAGAACAGAAATATGGTTGACCTCTTGGTCTATTGAGTTCAACTCTCGAACCCTTTCCTAAAAATTTGTTTTTTCCTGTATGTATGTATGTATGTATGTATAGCATATAGCATGTTGGAGTGAGTGTGTATATATGTATGTGTGTGTTTTTGTGTGTGTGTGATGTGATATTGGATGCTGTGATGTATTCTTGGTTGTCAACTTGACTACATTTACAATTTACTAAAACCTAAACCACTGGGTACACATGGGGGATTTTTCTTGATTGGATCATTTGAGGTGGAAAGTCCCATCTTAAATCCAAGGGATACCTTCTGGTGGCAGTCTATATAAACAAGGACATGGAAGAAAGAAGCTCTTCCATTTTGCCTGCTTGCCTTCATTCATGCTGGCAATTTCATTTCTTCTCTAGTATTAGAGCTTCTTCAAGAGTCCAATGTGTTCTGAAGGCCAACTGGGAGACAACCAGCCACATGAACCAAACTGCTATTGGATTCTTGAACTTTTTGTTCAAAGATAGTCATTACTAAAATAGTCAGATCATAGCCTGTAAGTGACTCTCATTAATCCCATATATACATATATACATATACATATATATATAGCTACATACACTAGTAACTAAAGGAAATATAGATTTTTCCCTTAAGAAATTTATACTGTAGGAGAAAGGGCAGGAGCTAATTAACTAATATATCAATGTATGTATAAATGTGGTTTAGCATAGGATTGCTGGAGGAAATGGACATACTTAAAAGAGAACCTAAGGGCAGTGCAAAATAGACTAAGTCAAATTTGATCAATTAGTTCTGGAGGATCATGAAAAGACAACTACGCATGTAGTGAAAGCAGGAAGATGCCAGAAGGAATTACATTTGACCTGGTAGAAAAAAAAAACATATGCAAAGAATGAGTCAGGGAGAAACAGGATTGATTTTAGGAATAAATGTGCAACTAGAACATAGAAAGTATGTGTGTGGGGACCAGCATGGAGAGAGAAACGTGTTAAAAGATATAAAGAATGTGATGTTTCCCAGAAAGTAAGAACTGATATTGATGTGGGATGTGAAATGTCATTTTTTTTTTTTTGGAAGCAAAGGTTAGTGCTCAATATCTAGAGGCAAACAAATACAACTTAAACAAGCATTTCTACGAGGTAATGATGATAAATAATATAAGATTTGGTGTTATTTGTCCATTTCTAAATAGCATTGCCTATTTCTTCCATTAAATCAAGACAAGTGATAGGGTCTTCAAATAAGATTAAAATGGTAGATATCAAGTTTTTCTACTTACTTTGTGACTCTAGCCCTTTTGTTTAACTTGTCTGTGCTTCAATTTTCTTAATTTTATAAAGTGTCAAGTTTATTGACTGCCTCACAGAGCTAATAGATCATGCATATGTAAATGCCTGGGATACATTAAGGGTTCAAGAACTGTTGGTTATTGTAGATGCATCCATCTCTTCAACTGCTAAGAAAAGTTATTGTAAGTAGCTAACAACTGCACCTAAAAACTTCAAGTGATAGGCACCGGCTAACCAAGTCGTGATGCAACCTTGGCCAGCTTGAACTGATGAAAAAAGATACAAGTCTCACTTTCTCAAGATTTGACAACTAAACTCTAAAGGTCCTGGCAGCGGCAGGGTGAGACCACGTTTTCACTTGGTTTCCCCCCGCCCCCAGCTGACTTCCAAATATTAGTGTCCTGCTGGTTGAAAGGTCCACCTTTGATCCATAAATTGTGATTTTACAGAGATGCCGCCTGGTTGTGACTTACTGTTTTTATTACCTTGTGATAGGTGTCATCCGATTATAAGCTTTACAAGAGGAAATGTTTTGTGTTATCTAGGTTAGTCTTCTTCCCCAACCCTGAAAACATTGCACTGATTCTAACATATAAGAGAAGGTTGGCAAGTCAACTAGAACACTGGTCCAGTTGTTTATAAAATGTTGATAAGAAACAGATTATGACACCACAGCAAGACACCACATGTCA
Organism: Montemys delectorum; assembly: GCA_019843815.1. Classification (NCBI taxonomy): domain Eukaryota; kingdom Metazoa; phylum Chordata; class Mammalia; order Rodentia; family Muridae; genus Montemys; species Montemys delectorum. The sequence continues at coordinate 995 of JADRCD010236446.1, read as the reverse complement.
ACAACACAGATATGACTGAGATGCCCTTTTACTTTTGAGGGGGAACTTACCTAGTCAGATTCAAATGATCTTCCCTCTTCTAAGATTACACTAAAAGTTTCTTCCCATTTCTGCTGCTTCCTTACTACACACCTATCCAAAAGATTTTAAAATCGAATTTAGCATTTTCTTGGATGATAAGTAAAACAAAAAGATGGACAAACACCCTTCTTTCATGAAACTAACAGCGTAAAACCTTTGCTTTCTGCCTTCTTAATCTTCTGCTGGAAGCATGTCTGCCTATAGTGCGTTCCCATTCAACCCATTTAGATATTTAGCTGGAGCCTAACAAAGGAAAATATTCACGTGGATACCTTTGTAACAGCTGACACTAATTGAAATTGCAGTTCCCATAAAGTTCAGTGGAAGATCTTAAATTAGATGTCAATAAAGCATTCTCCTGATGGAATCAAACACCTGGTTAAATATCTAGAGCCCTGAAGCTCAGAAAACTCTAGAAAGTAGACAATCATCTCCAGGTGTCTGGAGATTCACTGTAGGCAGCAGCATTGTGGTCCACACTTCATTCACCCAGATGCACAAGCAAGGTCTAGATCCTCAGCACTTAGCTGCTCAGTACATGTGACTGTGGAATATCTGATGTTATAAAATGGAGACCTCTACTTCCCTCAATCATAAACAAGGCATCTCCACTCACATTTCTATTTTTTAGCTGGTCCAAGTGTTTCTTACAAAGAAGCACGAAGATGTTAGTGCCCTAATCTAGGCTCTTTAAAAGAGGAGAAAATGTTTACTCTAAATATCTTGCTGGCCAGCAACAAATGAAAAAATAACACACAGAAAGTTCAGCAGTTTTTCTTTGGAACTTTAAGATACAAGAAAAAAATGAATGGCATCTTCAGAACAAAATAACAAACTATCAAGAATGGATGTTAAAATTGTATGATCAGGGCAATGAGAAAGAAAGACTCCCTAAGAAGGGGAAGGGAGGTAAA
>JADRCD010236445.1:0-60636 GCA_019843815.1 Montemys delectorum | reverse complement strand
TGTGTCACTGGAGGCAGAAATTAAGTTTACAGACTCATACCATTTCTAGTTTGCTCTCTGTGCATCCTACTTGTGGGTCAAGATGTGAGCCCCCAATTTCTGCTCCAGCCTCCAAGCCTGCCTGCTGCCACACTCCCTGCCTTGATAATGATGGACTCTAACCTTCTGGAACTGTAAGACCAAACACCTTGGTCATGGTGTCATATCACAGCAATAGAAAAGTAACTAACGCACACTCTATGCCATCTGCTCCCTTTCAGTTCCTGTAATACACCCCTGACAGCTCTGTGTGTGTGTGTGTGTGGGGGGGTGTATAAATGCTTTGGCTCCTCCCAAGCTCACTATGATGGGTCTCCAAGTGCTACCATTTCTATTTGCTCTGCTTGGGGCGCATTCTACTGCTGGTCCTGGGCATGTGCGAGACACTTCTTCTACCATGTTCTATATTCCTCATAGTAAGAATGATCTGTTCTTTGATCATAGTTATTATTTACAATTGATTGATATTTATTGGCTTATTTTCTGTATTTGAGGTATAGCTTTATGAATGCCATAACTTCCCAATATTCTAAGACATAGCTTACTGTAACCCTTGCTACTTTCCACTTTCTCCAATATTTATTGACAAATTACCTTCAGAGGTACTCTCTCACCTTTGATAATTTCATATGCAGCTACAGCCCTAATTCCTACACTCTATCTGTCAGCCCTCCAGGTATACCTCTAAAGATTCACCATCATTTAGCATTAGTGTACCACTGTGATGGGTAAGTCTGATTGTCAACCTAGAGCATTAAGTGAAGTATATCTTTAGGTGTGTCCAAAGAGGATTCACTGATTGGTTAAGATCTGGCCTGCATGTGGGTGGCACCATTGCATACCATTCAGTAAGTTGCTTCTTGTAAAGTATTTGATGACAGAGATGAGAAAAACGACTGATATAAACACGAAGTAGTTCTTCCTTTCTGCTTATTACTGTTTCCTGGGAGCTTCTGCCTGTCTCTTAAAGTTGAGGATGGTGTCTATTGCCAAGCTCTTCCTGGAGACTGTAAAACTCTTGTCACAAATATGGGCTGCATCCTTGAGAAGTGCCTCTCAGCCCTAGCTTCGAGCCTCTCCCTTTGGTTGTAGATCACCCAGTAAATCACTTTTTAAAGGTCATGTTCAGCACATCTCAGGATTTACTTGGCTTCCGGAGCTATCTGCATTAGGAAGCAGCCATGGAAGAAGGAAGGCCCTCCGTTCCCAACCTCTTTCATTTACTCCCCACTTCAAAGTTCTCCAGCTGTCTCCTGGCTTTCTTCAAATTGGCCCCACAAGCCAGGACAAGTCTAAATTATCTGCTGAGTGCAGCAGCTTAACTTTGGCATTCTGGAAAAGTGCGCTGGGGAGAGAGCACAGCTGATAACGGCACACTGAGGCTTGACACTGGCCATTCTATGGCAATGCACAGGAACTTAGCAGGCTCCTGGGGACATAGTTCTATGCTTTCTACCTTTTGCTAGGGAATCTAGGGATGCAGACATTTGTAAGAGCCCCCTACATCAGCTAGAGAGAACCAACTGTTAAATATGAGGGTAAAATTAAGCCAGTTCTTAAGCATACCCATTATTATGCATTAAATTATATAACTTTACAATGAAATAGGCTGTATTTTTGAAAAAGGTATTAAAAACTCAAAACCAATCACTTCTTGATAGTTTTACTAATTTTCACATTATGCTTGTCTGGGGTTAATGATGCCTATTATTAAATCAGTATGATAAAAATACAATAGTATACAATTGCCCACATCTTACAATCTCTGTATCCAGTGACATCCAGTCATTTTTTTAAAAAAGGTTATAGCAGAGGTAGCTACACTGCAGAAATTGGTACAAACTACAAATCAGGACTTATTTCACTCCGTCTAGACACAGCCTGTTGGCAAATATTTACCAGTACATTATTGTCTATGAACATACTTAGCACTAAAATGGAAAACCTCAAAAGTATAATAGTTAGGGGTTAAATTTCCCATTCTTACTTCAAACTTTTCTGCTCCTCACATCCAGCTTTCCTTCTGTGTAGTCCAACATGCCTCAAGCTAAGACCTGTGTAAAATGTGACCTATATCCAAAAACTGACCTAAATAAAGTTCACAGACTTATTTATTGAACTTCCTCTCGAAGCTGATGTTAAAACTTCTTTTACTGGGGTTAGCAAACTGTCTCACTGGTTAAGAATACCAGCTGTTCTTCGAGGGGACAGGGTTGGATTCTCAGCCCCCACATTGAAGTTCACAATTGTTTGTTCCTCTAGTTCCAGGAGATTCAACACCTTCTTATGGATTCCATGGGCATTGTAGGCTTGTGATGTACATGCAGGTAAAACACCCATACACATAAAGTAGAAATAAAGGAAAATACTTTTTAATTCTCTTACAGACATTTTGTATTTCACTGTATGTGTGCATCTACATGAGTTTGCACCTGTGTGCCTGCTATGTATGCATCTACATGTGGGTTTGCATCTGTAATATGTGTGTGCACCTGTACTCTAAACAGTAGCTGCATTGTTCCTTTTGGTTAACAAACTTTAACTAAGTCCAGCTTAGCATTCACCAAAACCCGAAAGAGGAAGATCATTGTATGTCTTAGAATTGATGCCTGAGTTCTCAAAAAGAGAACTGTGGAGGTCAGCAGACATTATTACAGGATAAGAAAACTGACTCAGGAAATCTAGAGAAAGTAGGGCTTCTTACATAGCAATGATAAGGCTAATGGCACACTCCAAGATCCCGGAGAGCGATTGGGAACCTTTCACAGAAAAATCATTGTTCTCTGTTCCCATTGTGGGCAAGCCAAAAGGGATTCAACTTACAGCATTTCATCAAAAGAACTTTAAAGGAATTTAGTTTTAAAAAAAAGTCTTCAGATTTTCTTCCTTACATTTTTAATCAACTATTTTAATCAATTGTATTTAGAAACTCAATTTGAAGGCAGAGAGTCTTATTACTAAACATTAATCCCCAAATAGTCAGTAGACCATAGGATAGCTGAATTTTTCTCTACAAATAGATACTGACTAAAGGTTTCTTTCTTCCTTTGTTGGTATATATGATGTGCATTATTTTAAGTGTGCGTGCTTGTGGGTGTGATGTATGTGTGTATGCTTGTTGTATGTCAACACTGGGTATCTTCTTCATTCTCTACCTTATTTTCTGAGTCAGGATCTCTCACTGAACTTGGAACTCACTGATTCAGCTAGGCTGCCTAGTTAACAAGCTCCAGGGACTCACCTTGCTGTCTTCTCAGCCCTGGGATTATATACACATGCCATTGTGCCTGCCGTCATCTTTACTATGGCTAGTCAGAGTAGTGGCTTTATAGAAACATAGAGTAAGGATAAACTACCCAAGATTCATGATACTTAAAATCCGATTCTAGTAATGTTTCCCTTCTAGTAATGAGTTCCCTTGGTTGCAGAGTACCTAAGGACCTCACATAAACTGCCTCCCCTGACAACCCACCCATCCATTGATGTATCTAATACCATTTGAATCTATTTTGATATTAATGAGTGGCTCTTTCTAGGGAAAGTGCACTTTTATTTTTGCTACTGCTCCAGTGGTTGATACAATTTCTATACAAGGTTCTTGTAGTATCTTAGTATCAACAAAATCTCTATGATACATCATAAATAATTACACCCTTAAAATATAAGGTATAAACTACTAAGTTCATTAATGAATATCTTAATAAAAGTAGTTATAATTAATTAGTCAAAGCAGTCAGAATTTACGCTATTAGAATTTCCATGATTTAAGGCTTCTAAGGAACTTCAATCACTTGCTCTTTGCTTACTAGTCTCTTCTTTCCTACCAAGTCTTTCTCTAAACCACTGAGATTTTTATGTTTTGACTTTGCCTACAGTGCCTTGGTCATCTGGTCAGAAGGACATTCATGATTCCTTAAGTCTTCTGATTCATGTTTTTTTCCGAATCCATGAATGGGAGAGAAAAACTCTGCTATACCCTGCCTGGTTAAGTGCCATCCCCATAGCATTTGTTGCTTGTCCTTACCAAGCATAGCTCAACCTCCCACTAGGCCAATGAGATCTTGAAGACACAAATATGTGTTCTTGTTCATGACAATATACTAAGACGCTCAGGAATAATTATTAAGTTTATAAATGAAATAGATTGGTGGATCTAAGTTTTTGTTAAAAAGAACAGAAAAGCCTGTTAAAGTTCAAGACCATCTCCTCCCTGAGGAATAAGCAGGAAAGAACTTTCACTGCAATGGGAAAAAAAAAAATCAAAGAAACCTCGATTTGGAAACAGGTTTATCCTCTCAAAAATGACTTCTTACGAGAGGAGACCAGATCAAGAATGGAAGACTAGAGGCAGACCTCAAAGCCGGAAATGACTGTCTGAGCTACAGAGGGGGCTGCTCCACTCTCGTGTATGGGTTTTCAGAGAGCAGCACTGGGCTGAGGTCGTAAAACATGGAGTCAGAGAAAGCATGAAGAGCTCTTACTTTCTTTGATTTCTTGGCACTAAGATATATGATAAAACTTTAAGCATGGAAGGAAATTGCTTTATAACTTGTAAAGATATGTGTTGATACTAATTTAAAATCTAATTGTTACATTATGTTACTTTAAATTATTGGGAGGGGATAGGTGCCATATCCCAAGCTATAGCCCCATCCCTTAAATCATTTCCCTATAACAGACCTTAGGTAACTCTCCAGGACATCTTCTTTTGGGGTATACTATGTGAAATTGTGTCTCTGTCCTTCCTCACCTAAGGTATTCTTTGACTGGCTTTAATATAAATATCTAATGGCAAATTAGCTGGGCAGGAAGTAGAATGTGAAAGGAGAAAGGAACCCTGGGAAGAAGAAGGAGGCTTTTCATTAGGAGACATGAGAAGATACAGACTTGACCATGAACCTAGAAAGTATAGCTAGTCACGTAGCTAGATGGAGCTAGTTGGTCAGGTTAACTTAGATGGGCTAGTTGAGAGTCTGCCCAGCTGAGCCTAAGCTTCGTAATATTAAAAGGTCTCTGTGTGGATATTTGGGGGAAAGCCGGTTAAGGAATAATTGCTACCATATTATTTTCCAGCATTAATTAGAATATACAGAATATTAATCATTTTATTCTACACTTTTCTGAAAATGAATTGAGATTTTAGCTCCAACTCTTATGTCACAGGAAAATTATGGTTAAATAACAAAAATTATCTTATGACGGTTATTAGTAGATATATTTAACATAGACACTGTTCTTAGGAACGAGAAAATTCTTTTCTTTTGAAAGTAAAAGGGTCAAATGGTACAACTTCCATCTTCAATTATAAGACACAATTAAACACAGGCATCTTTTTCTCAATCACTTTTCATAAACTTACTTTCTAAATTATTTTTAACAAAAGTTCAGAGGAAAACAGGACTGATTTAATGTCAGGAGGCTTTGAAAAGCAGCTCAAGAGGACTGGGGTACTGAAGACTAATATTCTGTACATTTTAATTAATGCTGGTGATTCTCTGGTAGTGCTGGCACATCACTGTGGGGGAGGGAGACTAGAACATGCCTGGGGAAATGGTGGTTGGTGCTGGCAGTAAGAAGATGGGCACTCTCTAGTTTGAATCTGAACAGTACTGCGTTTCCCCTGGACACTGGGGTTTTTGAAGGATAGGACATGAGGCATTTCCTTAGGATTCAATCCCTTTAGATCCTCATTCCCCTTAGTTACTTTTAGACAAGAAATTGAGATTCAAATCAGGGCTGGTAAATCATGACCTGGGGGCCAGAGCTAATCCAATGATTACTTTTGTAAACAGGTTTTGTTGGAACAAAGCCACACCTGTTCATTTACATATTGTTATATCTGCCTTTGCCCTTTAACAGAAAATTGACCAATTGTAGTAAAATATCATCCACAAAGCCTAAAGTAGTTAAAATCATCTTTTCCTATCCTGCACCAAACCAAAACATTGCCAACATGTATACTAGAAAGTTGATTTGATTAAGGAAAAATAGTTCGGCAGGAACATAATGTGCTTCACAGTGTATCATGTCACAAGGTGCAGTGTCAGGCCACCCAACTGCTACTGATGTTAACTGCCGGGCCAAGGAGCTGATGGTCCTATTTCTCCACTGTAAAGGCCCCTTGGTGTTTTCATAGTCATAGTTGGCTCTATATTAATATCCTATTTCTCCCCCAAGTTTCTTCACTTAAAGCTTCTTCGGTCCACTATATTTGTCTGAATTGTCACATGAAGAATTAAAAATGAGGGCTGAAAGATGTCCCCACAGGTAAAAGAGTTTGCTGCACCTGAGTTTACATCCCAGAACCTTATGTAAAGCGTGTCTGTGATCTCAGGGCTGCTGTCAAGGGCTGGAAGGTAGAAATAGGAGGATGCCCTGGAGGTTGAAGGGCCACCTAGTCCAGAGTACACAGCACAGAGACAATGAGAGATTCTGCCTCAAACCAGATGGAAGTGAAGGAATGACATGGGAGACTGTCCTCTGACCTCTACACACAGACACATACATGCACCATCCACCAATATTAAAGAAATGTTTAAAAAGATTGGAAGTTGTCATTTTCTAGATTTATACTCTCCAATATTTTTAGATAGTAATTGGAAATCATATATAATGTACTCATTATGACTAGGTGTCACTATTTCAAGGTTGGCAATGCTATTCTCTAGAGAGAAAGATTAAAGAAAAAACCCCAAGTTTCTATTGCTGTTCTTATCTCATATATTTTGAAATTTTTTTCTTGAATGTTGGTATCTTTTTCTCTATACTTAATGCTCATCTTCTTAGTGATACTATGTTGGTTTCTATGTTATATCTGACTATAAGGATAAATTATTTCAAAATACTAATACTAGTGTTATTTAATGAGCAAAGCTTAGGATTTTGCTCTAGTATATTTTAGTGGCCCACATCTAAGTACATGCATTCATTTCTACTGTTTATGAGTTTGTATAGGTTGCAGGCATGACATAGTAAGTGGTCAGAAGATATCTTGTTGAAATTGGTTCTATTCCTTCATCATGAAGATGCCAGGAGTCAAATCTACATGGTCAATTCTTTGCGGCAAGAGCCTTTACCTGCTGAACCATCGTGCATGGTTTTAGGATATTTTAGGATTTCTGACTGTCATAAAAATGTTTCTTATAAACACCTTCAACTAACATAACAAATTAACTAGTCCTTTCTAACTAATAATGTGAGACGACTCCGTGGCTAATAGTGTTTGCTATACAGGCAATGATGACCTGAGTTCAGATCTAGTTACCCACAGAAGAAAGGCAGGCAGACCTATACATGTGCCTGTAACTCCAGCACTGGGATGACAGAGGGCTTGCTGAGGTTTGTTACAGGTTCAGTGAGAGACTCTGACTCAAAGGAACCAGACAGATGGTGATGAAAAAGATAGGCGACATTCCCCTCGAGCCTCTGTATATGTACACTGTCCCCACATCTATTTCCTTGCTAACATGCACAAATAAAACAAATATTCTATACATTTGTTCACACACAAGTAAAAATAATATTCTAAACATCTTCAAAATGGTCTATTGGATAAATAGATAGGTATCTTTAGCTAATTTACATCAAAGTAATAGTATGGGCCAAAAATATTGATAAAGATGATTTTGGTAGAAATTCTTGTACCATGCTCCTAAATCTTCTTAAAACTTGAAACTTTATTAAAATATAATATGAATGCAAAGATGAAAGGAAGAAGAAAAATATAATCACTACTTGAACCTGAATTTCTAAAAGTACTCAATGGCCATGTAAAACTTTACTAAGTAACAAGTGCATTTACAGACTAGAGATTCTGGTTCAGTCTTGCTTGACAGAAGGGTCAGATCATACACAGAGCACTGTGCTGGGTGCCTCACTGTGGAGGGAACAAGAGATGCATTGGGGTGGAATTATGTATCAGCTTTAATGGGATGCCAGGAAGTCCCAGTCTTCCTTCTTTTCAAATTATCTAGTGGCTGGTTGAGTCTATGAATGTAAGAATAATTAGCATTCCCTGAACACCCAAAGGCCAAGCCAGCCAGGAAAGCAGTAGGCTAACTGCAGATTCTTTGTGACCTTGGAAGGGGGAAAAAAAGTTAAATCTAAAACAACCCTGGTACCAAACATCCCAGAAAACTATGACAAAAAAAAAATAATAAAAAAGATCCAATCTAAGAATAATAGGAATAGAGAAAGGAGAAAAAACAAAAGTCAAAGGCACAGAACATATTTTCAACAAAATCATAAAAGAAAATCTCCCTACCCTAAAGAAGGAGAGGATTATCAAAAATACAGAACACCAAATAGAATGGGTAAGACAAGAAAGTTTCCTTAGCACATAACAATCAAGCACTAAGAATTCAGAACAAAAGAAGAATATTAAAAGTTTCAAGGGGAAAAGACTATATAAGATATAGAGACAGACCTATTAGAATAACACCTAACTTCTCAGTTGAGACTATAAAAGCCAGAATGGCCTGGACAATGTTCTGTAGACTCAAAGAGACTGTCTACTAAACCCAGAAAAACTTTTAGTCACCATAATTCAAGAAAGTAAGACATTCTATGATAAAACCAAATTTAAGTAACATCTATCTACAGATCCAGTCCCACAGAAGGTGCTAAAAGGTAAATTCCAACCTAAAAAAAGTTAACCACACCTGTAAAAAGAAGACGAAGAAGAAATAATCCCAGACCAGAAAAATCAAATCAGGGAACCTACTACCACCACCACCACCACCACCACCACCATCGCCGCCACCGCCGCCACCGCCACCACCACATCACATTGCAAAAGAAAAAAAGAAAAAAAGAAACCTAAAACAACAACAACAACAACAAACAAACAAACAAACAGGAATCAACAAGTACAAAGATGGAAAAAGTTATTCCAAGCAAATAGGCCTAAGAATCAAGCTGGTGTATCCATTTTAATATCTGAGAAAATAGACTTCAAGCTAAAACTAATCATAAGAGATATGGAAAGACACTACATACTCATCAAAGAAAATATCCACCAAAAGAATATTGCAATTCTGAACATCCAGGCACCAAACACAAGAGTACCCAACTTCATAAAAGAAACACTACCACAGCTTAAATCATCTATTGATCCTCACACTCTGATAAGTGGGAGACTTCAATACCCAATTCCTGTCAGCAGCCAGCTCATCCAGACAAAAACTAAACAGAGAACTGCTAGAGCTAACTGACATATAAACTATAAACTAAATGAACCTAACATATATTTACAGAACATTTCACTCAAACATGAAAGCATATACTTTCTTCTCTAAACCTCATGGACCATTCTCCAAAATTGACCAAATACTCCAAAACCAACAATAATTACAACAACAACAAAAGTCTCAACAGATATAAAAAAAAAATTGAAATAACACCCTGCACCAATGTGGGTTAAAGCTGAATATCAACAACAAGAGAAAATTTACAAACTCATGGAAACCTCACAACTGAAAGGGAAAAAAAAAATGAATCAAGACAAATTAAGAAAGAAATCAAAGACTCTCTAAAATTCTCTAAAATTGGATGTAGATCAATACACAATGTATCAAAACTTACAATACTCAATAAAGGTGGTTTTAAGTGGGAAGTTCACAGCACTAAGTAGCTACACTAAAAACCTAGTGAGAGCTCACATTACTAGCCTATCTGAAAGCTCTAGAACAAAATAAAGAAACTATATCCAAAGGAGTAAATGAGAAATAATCACACTGAGGGCTGAAATCACAAAATAGAAACAAAGAGAATACAAATCAATGAAAGAAAGAGTTGGCTCTTTAAGAAAATCAACAAAATAGACAAACTTTTATCCAAATTCACTAAATACAGAAAATATTCAAATTAATAAAATCAGAAACGAAAGGGGGGGTCTAACAACCAACACCAAGAACCCCAGAGAATCACAAGGTCATAATTTAAAAACTTACACTCTACAACACTGAGAAAGCTAAAAGAAACGAATAATTTCCTCACTGGGTACCACTTACTAAAGTTAAATCAAGACCAAATAAAAAATTTAAATAAACCTTAAAAGACTCCCAACCAGAAAAATCTTCAGGGCAAGACAGGTTTGGGTTTTTTTTGTTTGTTTGTTTTGTTTGGTTGGTTGGTTTTTGGGTTTTTTTTTGTTTTTGTTTTTTTTGTTTTTGTTTTTGTTTTTGTTTTTGTTTTTTGAGACAAGGTTTCTCTGTGTATCCCTGGCTGTCCTGGCACTCACTCTGTAGACCAGGCTGACCTGGAACTCAAAAATCTGCCTGCCTCTGCTTCTCAAGTGCTGGGATTAAAGGCGTATGCCACCACCTCCCAGTGAGGACAAGACAATTTTAATGCATAATTCTACCAGACTTTTAAAGATGTAATACTAACACTCCTCAAATTATTCCACAAAATAGAAAGATAAGATTCACTGTCCAATTCACTTTATGAGGTCACAGTTACCCTGATACCCAAACCACATAAATAATCAACAAAGAAAATTACAGACCAATTTCCCTTATAAACATAGATGCAAAAATGCTAAAGAACATACTTCCAAAACGAATTCAAGAGCACATCCAAAAGATTATCCACCTGGAGCAAGTAGGCTTTATCATAAAGATGTAGGGATGGTTTAACATAAGTGAATCAACAAATGTAATCTACCATACAAACCAACTGAAAGACAAGAACCACATGATCAGTTCTTTAGATACAGAAAAGAACTTTGACAAAATCTAACACCTCCCCATGCTAAAAGTCCTGGAGAGATTAGGCATACAAGAGATATACCTCAATATAATTCAGGCAGTTTACACCAAGCCCATAGCCAACATCAATGTAAATGGAAAGAAACTCAAAACAATTCCACTAATATCAGGAACAAGACAAGAATGCCCAGTCTTTTCATACCTATACAATGAAAAGAAAGACTTCTAGCTGGAAGTCTTAGCTAGACCAATAAGACAACTAAAGGAAATATAAGAATGTAAATTGAAAAAGAAGAAGCCAATGTATCTTTATTTGCAGATGATATGATAGTGTAAATAACTGACCCTAAAAATCCCACCAGGAATCTCATATAGCTGATAAACACTTTTAGCAAAGTAGATGAATATAAATTTAACTCAAGCAGTAGCCCTCCTATATACAAATGACAAATGGTCTGAGAAAAAATCAGAGAAGCAATAGACTTTGATATAAAATATCTTGAGATAATTTTAAGCAAGCAAATAAAAGACTTGTATAAAGAAAACTTTAAGACACTGAAGAAAAAAAATTGAAAAAGATATCAAAGATGGAAAAATCTCAATGTTCACGGATCAGTAGGATTAATATCGGAAAAATGAAGGCCATTCTACTAAAAATAACCTAACAGATTCAATGCCACCATCAAAATTCCAACACAGTTCTTCACAGATTTTGAAAGAACATTTTTCAGCATTATATTGAAACACAAGAAAACTTAGGATAGCTAAAACACTCGTGAATAAAAATAATAATAAAAAACTGCTGGAGTTATCACAATCCCAGGCCTCAAGTTATACTAGAAAGCTATAATAATAAAAACAGCATGGTATTTGCATAAAATTGAGACATATTGATCAACAGAATAGAATTGAAGTCGAGACATAAATCCACATACCTATGGATGACCCAGACAGAATTCTACACATGTATGGACACCTGAGTTTTGATTTTTTGTTTTGTTTTGTTTTTTGTTTTTGTTTTTTGGAGACAGAGTTTCTCTGTGTAGCCCTGGCTGTCCTGGAACTCACTCTGTAGATCAGGCTGGCCTCGAACTCAGAAATCTGTCTGCCTCTGCATCCCAAGTGCTGGGGTCAAAGGCGTGCACCACCACTGCCTGGCCTGAGTTTTGATTTTTAAAGGCAGTAATGCACACTGAAAAAAGACAGAATCTTCAACAAATCATGCTGATCAAACTGGATAGCTGTAGAAAAATCCAAACGGATCTATATCTACCACCCTGTACAAAACTGAACTACAAATGAGTTCAAAACAGTGATTCTTTACCTTCCTAAAGCAGCAACCTTTTGTACAGCTCACATTGTGGCGTCCCTCAACCCTAAAATGGTTTCTTATTCCTACTTCATAACTGGAATGTTGCTACTGTCGTAAATTTTAATGTAAATATCTGTATTTCAGATATTATTAGCTACCCCCACAGAAGGGTTATTCAGCCCCCAAAGGTTTCATAATTCACAGGTTGAGAACTGCTGATCTAAAACTTCAACATAAAACCAGATACACTGAACCTGATAGAAGAGAAAATGGGCAAAATCTCTGAACTCATTGGAATAGGAAAAGACTTTCTGAACAGAACATCACTAGTGTAGGCATTGAGAGCAGCACTTAATAAATGGGACCTCCTGAAACTGAGAAGCTCCTCTACTGCAAAAGATACCATCAATCAGACAAAGCCACCGGCTACAGAATGGGAAAAGATTACTTCCAACCCTACATCTAATAGAGGATTAATACTCAAACTTAATAATAAACTCAGTTAATAAAAAACTAGATATCAAAAGGCCCTCCTGCCACTACTGTTAGAGGCAGACAGAAGGCACCCCGGTGCCTGCTGCATGGCCTGCCTGCAATAGAAACCACTTTGTGGAGCAAGTATAGGGGTGGAGAGATGGGAGAGAAAGAGAAGTTCTATGAAGAGAGGCAGAATTGGAGACATAAAGGTGGAAAGAAATGGCCTCATGTGAGAAGTCTGCCCTGCCGCCTGAGGCCATCATGAATTCCAGCCTGTGCTGCCATTGAGGGCCATGTCTGGGTCTATGACTACAAAGCATGAGTGGTCTGCGTCAATGTCCATGGCCCACATTACCACCAAAGGCCATCTGTATGTCCCTGGTCTGGTCTGCTGCCTGGGACCATGTTAAGGTCCAAGATGGATGCAGGGCCAGCCCTACCCCTCACTGGTTGCAGCCCTAGGGAATGCGGACCTGGCACTATGCTTGGGTAGCACAGTAGAGCTGTGGGCATGAGAGCAAGCAGGAAAGCTGCCCCTGCCCCTTGCCAGCTCTGGCACTGTGTGGGCTAGCCAGAACAGTGATAAAGAGTTTGCCCTGGTGGTGAGAGTGAGGAAGAGATGGTGGTCTGACCAACTCATCTACCACCCAGGCCCAGATCCAAGACTTTGAATTGGCCCTTCCCAACATCTACCCCATCGATGAACTGTTGGAGAATGTGAAGGGGATGGTCCTGTGGATCCAAAGCTGCAGAATATTCATGATGCAGGGCAACAACAGGATATCTCTGAGAAGTCCTGGTGAGGATCCAGTATTGATAGTGTAGTAGAAGCCAAAGGCTTCAAATCAGACCACTGCAGTGACCATTTGCAAGTAAAGATGTGTGGACAAAAGGATATACTGTGGGACACACTACAGCTTCCACAATAAGATTTTTTTGTTGTTGTTTTTTTTTCTTGGAGGGGGGTTGCAAGGCAAGAGGATAGATACAAAGGGATGGGGAGATGAGTGTGATTGTAGTGCATGATGTGAAATTCACAAAGAATCAATAAAAAGTTTGTTTTTTTTTAAATCCTAGCTATCAACAACCAAATAACCCAATTTAATTTAAAAATGGGGTAAGGATCTAAACAGAGAATTCTCAAAAGAGGAAACTTAAAGGGCTGAGATGAACTTAAAGAAATGTTCAATGTCCTCAGTCATCAGGGAAATGTAAATCACAACTACTTTGAAATTTCATCTTGTACCCGTCAGAATGGCTAAGATAAACAAGACAAGTGACAGTTCATGCTGGCACAGATGTGAAGGAAGGGGGACACTCATCAATTGCTGCTGAGAGCGCAAACTTGTACAGTCACTATGGAAATCAGCATGGTGGTTCCTCAGGAAGATGGGAATTGATCTTCCTCAACATCCAGCTATGCCATTCTTAGGCATAGACCCAAAGGATGCTCCATCCTACCACAGAGAAATTTTCCCAACCATGCTCACTGCCCCTCTATTCACAATAGTCAGAAACTGGAAACAATCTTGATGCTCCTATCAGATGAATGGAAAGAGAAAACATTGTAAATTTATACAATGAGGCATTACTCAGCCTTTAAAAAATAATTACATCACAGGTAAATGGATAGAACTAGAAAAAAATCATTCTGAGTAAAGTAGCCCAGACCCCAAAAAACAAGTATGGTATGTATTTGCTTATATGTGGTTAAATGTGTAGAATCACAAAGGTTAGGTAGATCTTCCTAGGAAAGGGAAATAGAATAGGTAGTTATGAATGGGTATGGGGCGACTAGAATGGGAGGATCAGATGGGGACAGGGAGGGAAGTGGGAGATAAGGGAGGAATATGGAGAGAGATAGCTAACATTAAGGGGCATTTAAAGGATAATAATGTGAACCTAATACAATAGAAGCTTGGGTGTGTGTGTGTAAAGGTAATGTAAATAAAATCAGTGAATAATTGGGGAAACAGAACCCCAATTGGCCATCCCTTGTCACCAGATGGAACTTCCAGTACAAGAATAGCTTACATCTAATAGAGTAAATAGCCAAAGACATCCCATGGGAACCCCTCAACAAACCTGGCTGTAACCAATACTACAGGTTGTTCTCTATAAGCTGACAGTAAGGCCTTATTGCTGAGTATACTACCTCCACAATTTATTGAATATGAAGAAGTCAAGCTGGTGCCTACACAGAGCCTTCACCTCATATGCTAATGTCTTTGGAACAGGAAGTTATCGGTCATTCTTCCAAAGGAGAAACACAAACACCAACCCAGCTACAAACCCTCTTTATAAATAATAGTGTCCTGCCTGTAAGATCTGCCAATCCAATGGTAGTAAACACTTAGGGGAAAAAATCAACCAATGTCTGACTTGACCTTAGGTTCATGCCACAAGATGAAACCCATTCCCGACACTACTTGAATGATCAGAACCTGAGACCTAGGGTAAGACAAAATATTACTGTTCTTCTAAAATAATGTAACAATAAAATGACTCCTAATGATGTTCTGCTATACACAATGTCTTGCTCAGCCATCATCAGAGAGGATTCCTTCTGAATAGAAAGGAACAAATACAGAGCTTTTAGAGAATGGGAGACCTCAGAACCTCATCCCTAAACACATGGTGTCTCCATCCACCTTCATCCATCGCAGTCTCGGGACCCTGCAGAATAAAAAGTGGAAAGAGTGCAAAAACCAGAGAGGATAGAGGACACCAAGGGAACAAGATCCTCTCAATCAGCACGATTGACACTTGACACATACAGGAACTCACAGAGACTGAGGCATCCTGCACAAGGCCTGGATACATATATACCAGAGGAGGTCCTAAAGCTGAAAGGAGACGTGGACATATACCCCCATCCCTAACCCAGACCCTATCTCCAATTCATAACCACTTGCAAATGAAAATTTAGTTTTCTCCAAGGAAATCTCATTGGGGAAAGAAACTACTCTTCAGGGTAGGTTGCACTCCCAGCAGTAGATGCCAACAGAAAACTAACTTGATGGCATCTCTGGGGGGGTCTCTGACTCATGGTGTCATGTCAGGGTTCTCTCTCTCTCTCTCTCTCTCTCTCTCTCTCTCTCTCTCTTTCTCTCTCTCTCTCTCTCTCCCTCTCTCTCTCAGGTAGTTTTGTTGTTATGGGATTCCTGAGTAAATGAGTTTATTAGTCTCTATTTCTTGTGTCTTGGGGCGAGAGGTTCTTGTCCTTTTGTTTGATGTGTCTTATTTCAAAGTACTACTTTTTGTTTTATCTTTTTATATTTTATTTTATTACTATTCCTTAGAAGTCTGCTTATTTTCCCATGGGAGACAGAAAAGGATAGATCTGGATGGGAGGAGAGGTAGGGAGGAACTTAATATCAGGAGAAAGAGAATAATTAGTTTTTCTAAGTCGTATCTAGCAACAGAGGAATGGACAAGGAAGATGTGGTATAATGGACTTCTTTATGAACATAAAGAAAAATGATGTTATGTCAGTTGCTGGAAAATGGATGCAAGTAGAGATTATCATGTTAAGTGAGCTAACTGTGTCTCGGAAAGCCAATTACCATGTTTCCTCTCCTTTTATGGCGCCTAGATTTAGGGGGACTAGTGGAGGGGGATGATAAAGAGGAGGCAAAAGGGAGCTGGGGTGAAAATGCTCAAACTATGTTGTACGGTTCTATGAAAACATCCTGACACAACCCAATGCTGTATGCAAGGAAAATGACACAGAACAAAACAAAAAACAAAACAAAATTTACAATACAGGAACAAGATAAATACTTTGCATTAAATAGCGCTATGGAGCATCTACCTTTTCTGTTATTCTGCTAGACTATGGGATTGGTAAACTTGTCCTATAAAGGCCAAGTAATAAACACTTCAGGCTTGTGAGCTATACAGTCTCTAGGACACTAATTAAAATCAACCATTATAACACATAAATGGAGCTAAAGACAAATTATTAAGCTTTATTCTGCTCCAAGAAAGTGAATTATGACACATCAATCTTAATTTCATATAAAAACTTCAATCATTTAAAAATGTAAAAAAAAAAAAAAAAAGAAAAAAAACCAACCAACCAAAAAAACATTCTTAGCTTACAAGCAATACAAAAGTTAGGCTGAGGGCAGGACACAACCCAACCATAGAATAAGGGAAAACAGCTGGGCTTTGATACCGTCTACCTCAGTTGACTGCTGTGAATGGTTGAGGCTCCTATGGATAGAGTGGCTGATCTGAGCAGCAATATACTTTAAAACCACTGAATAGACAGTAGGAATTACATCCTGGAGCTCTCTAAGTTTAAGGAAGCTCATGGGTTGCTCTATGGGGAAGCCACCTCCCAGTCTGACATTGGTGTGATTGACAGGAGTAATGAAGCAGACAATAACCAACCTTGGGTTATTAGCCCAACAAGCACTTAGAGCTACAGAGAAGCCATGGCACCCACTGTCAGGACTTTCACTGTACATTTACCTTGACAGGTCAAGCTAATATTAATACTTCTATATAAGAAAATTGACTTGCTTTTACATATAAACTTGTCTTACTTAAATAAATGTTCATTGCATGCTGATACAAATTGCTTAATACATTTTACCTTCAATAACCCGCATCCTTTCATAATACTTTTTCAAAGATCTTGAGCCATGAAGGTACATGAATCATCACAGTGGGCTGCTACACTCAGTGATGGCTTTCCTCCTAGACTTTCTCCATGATAAACGGCAAATAAGCTAAGACATACTCCATGTAAGAAATTCTCATAGAAAAGAGGCCTCATGGGGATAGAGATGGATACAGGGAGGGAGGTATAACCACCCTCAATATTTAAATGGTTTCCAATGGAAAGAAAGTCTATATTTGTTTTATTTGGCAATAGAAAGAGGATATATTAAACTACTAGAGACAGGCCTGAGCTCATTACAAAAAAAGAGAGAAATAAGGAAAGGGAAAGAAAATTTATCTGTATGCAGATACAGATTTTAAAAAGATTTTAAAAAAAAAAGTATTCCAAGCAAATGAGCCTAGGAAACAAGAAGTGTTGCTCTCTTATTATCTGACAGAATAGACTTCAAACCAAAATTAATCAGAAAAGATAAAAGAGGATGCTTCACTCTGACCAAGGAAACAACTAATCAAGAAGACACTACTATCCTAAACATGTAATATGCACCAAACTCTGGTGCACCCAATTTCATAAAAAGCCAGCAACTGGACTTTCAAGACACAGACCAGTATCAGTATCAGTAGGTGATTTCAATACCCCACTTTCTCCAACAGGCGGTCATCTACACGCAAACTAAACAGAAACATCAAAATTAAATGGCATCATCCACCAACTGAACCTAACCGATATCTATAAAATTTGTGTTCTTTCTGAATATTAATGTAGGTGCTTAGAGCTATAATTTTCCCTTTCCAGAATGCTTTCCATGTGTCTCCAAGGCGTGGTGTGTTATGCTTCCATTTTCATTTCTATTTGAGATTTTTAAAAATTTCCTTTTTGATTTTTTTCTTTGACCCATTCATTGTTAAATAATGTATTTAGTTTTCTCTAGGAGTATCTTGGTTAGTGTGTCCATTACTATGATGAAACATCACGATCAATGTCAGGGTTTTACTGCTCTCAACAGACACCATAGCCAAGGCAAGTCTTATAAAGCACAACATTTAATTGGGGCTGGCTTACAGGTTCAGAGGTTCAAGCCATTATCACCCAGGTGGGAGCATGGCAGCACCCAGGCAGGCATGGTGCAGACAGAACTGAGAGTTCTACATCTTCATCTGAAGGCTGTTAGTGGAAGACTACTTCCAGGCAGCTAGGATGAAGGTATTAAAGCCCATGCACACAGTGACACGCCTACTCCAACAAGGCCACTCCCTGGACCAAGCACATACAAATCATCACAATCAAAAAGCAAGTCAGGGGAGAAAGGACTTCCTCAGCACATCACAGTTCATCATTGAAGGAAGTCAGGACAGGAACTCAAACCAGGCTGAAACCTGGAAGCAAAACCTGAAGCAGAAGCCACTGAAGAATGCTGCTTGCCAGTGCTACTCCCTTTGGCTTGCTCGGTCTGTTTCCTTATAGAACCCAGGACCACCGGCCCAGAGATGGCACCGCCCACCTTCCTTCACCATTTAAGAAAATGTTCTGCAGGCTAGCCTATAGCAGATCTTATGGAGGCATTTTCATAACTGAGGTTCCCTCCACTCAGATGACTTTAGCTTGACATGAAACTATCCAGCCCAATGAGTTTATGTAATTTCTAGAGAGTCTTTTGTGGTTGGTTTCAAGCTTTATGGCATTGTGGTCAGTTATTTCACATGGAGTTATTTCAAACTTTCTGTATTTGTTTAGATTGGTTTCTGTGTCCCAGGATGTGGTCTGTTCTTGAGACGCTTCCATGGCCTGCTGAGTAGAATGTATACTCATTGAGGAAGTGTTTATTCTGGCTCACAGTTAGAGGGTAGAGTCCATCGTAATGGAGGAAGCAACAGAAGTGTGAGACAGCTGGTCACAGTGAACTCACACTCAAGCAGCAGAGATGGCAGAATGCTATTGTTGGGCTCACTTTCTCCAGAACTACAATTGCCGGACTGATGCTTTACAGTGGGCTGTCCTCCTCACTTACACATCTGGAAACTTCCCCTACAACAGGCCCAGAGGTTTGTCTCCTGGTTGATTCTAGGGCCTGTCAGGTTGACCATTAATATTACACATCACAGCTTGGATTACCAAAAGAAGCAGTGCCTATGGGAAGCTTGTTAAGCCCCTGAGCATGGCTGAATGGCAGGAAAATGAACAAAAGAGGTACGGTCAGTATATGTGCCCAGAGTTGGGAGACAGCTAAGGAGACGGCAAGCTATAGCATCCCATGATCGGTGACTGGACCAGCTGGGATCATGTGCAGAGTGAGTTCAGTTATTATAATCATCATCCCAATCTGTATTGCCAACAGCTTTCTAGTCTGGGCTTGCAGCCTTCCTGATGAAACTGGGAGCTAACCGAGTAGCTGTCTATTCAATATTTTTTTTTTTTTACTACAAATAATTTGTTGTTTCCATAACAGGATCCTGATTAATACAAAGAGGTTAGACTGGATGTTCGCTAGGACTCCTATATAACTCTATACAATACTTAATAAAGTACACAAAGAAAATTAGCCAGTTTGCGAGTACATTCCCTCTACTGGCCATTTAATCATTAATATTAGTTTGGGGATGGAGGGCAGTGGTAGTTCCAAAGGATAAGCATCAAGTGCTTGGCTCTGTAAACTTGTATCCCACACAGCAGTGGCATTTGGTGAGAGCTGTAATTACTATTTTCCCACTGCTTACTCTAATGACACCTGCTAAGTTTTTGCCT
This sequence comes from Montemys delectorum, assembly GCA_019843815.1. Lineage (NCBI taxonomy): Eukaryota > Metazoa > Chordata > Mammalia > Rodentia > Muridae > Montemys > Montemys delectorum. The sequence goes on along the minus strand of JADRCD010236445.1, from coordinate 40,724 downwards.
ACCTGGTCATGCATCTTTGTAAAGCTATCCCTAAAGTCTCAGCCTACAAGGCCATATATTCATTGCCTAATGTGGTTAGTGACACTCCTGAGCTAAGGGGTCAGTGGTAAAAACATCAATACAGTATATGCTGGTTGCCCCACTCCGTTTAATACTGTGTGGGTGTGGCATAATACTATGGGTAGGGTTCAATACTGTGGAGGACACAGGAGCCCTTTGCTTCAAGGGGAGGGCCAGCAGGGTACATCTCCATATTGGTGTTCACACTGAGTGGAAAAAAAAACACAGTTTCAGAATAAGCACAGTAAAAAAACAAAACTTTCAAATATCTGTCTCACAAATTATGAACCAAGTTAAAAGTGTTCATGTTGTTAATTATCCCACCCCAGCTGAGGAGCTCTTTGACATTCAGTTGGTGCTAGGACAGTTAGTTTTCTTTAACAGTGTGAAAGTTGGTATTATCAATCATACTCCAGGGTGGAATCCACGATCAGAAGTAGTTGGCTAATATAAGCTGGATTCCTTGGGGCGGGGGGGGGGGGGGGGGAAGGGTGAAGTTGAGTGGGTAGGAACAGGGGAGTGGGAGGAGTTGGGGAAGAGGAATGAATATGACCAAAATACATTATATGAAATTCTCAAAGAATTATTAAAAACATTTTTTAATGTTTTGTGCTAGATGTGCTGGTACATGGTTGTTTGCCTAATACTTTAGAGGCTGAGGCAGGAGGACAGCCAGTTTGAGGCCCGCCTGGATTACAGTACAAGACTCTGTCTCAACTTTTTTGTGTTTATGGGCAAAAGAATTTAGAATAAATGACCCTCAAAAAGACCACAACAGTTAAATGTCTTATTTGAAATGAGAATATCTGTGATCATACTGTTGATGCATCCGTGCAAAGCAAAAACAATGGCTGTTAAGGAAATGCGACAATGCTCATTTTACATTAAAACACATTATAAAGCACTCCTGAATATTGCCTATCCCCTAACAAATATGTAATTGTTATTTTGGTAACTTTCCACTTTATGCTCTGGACAAGTCACTGCAACAGGTAGATCAGCTTGTCACGTAGTAGAAGCCCAGTTGTCTTTTTAATGGCTATGATTTCTAAAACAGTCAAAGTTCTAAACAATAAAGTAAAAAGCATCACAAATGACTAAACGAAAGATGCTCCTTGGTTACCTGTGGTGTGGAAGGGGCCACAGGTAGACAGCTGGACTTGCATATACTATAAAATAAGTCCTGGTCTTGGACCTTGAGAATGAACCTCAGCTGTGCCATCTCCTCCAGCTGGTGCTTTGTCTGCCCGCTGGCCCCAGCAAGTTGATTTTTCCATTAGAATGGCCATACTTTCTTCTGTTCATAAATGTCTTGGTCTCTGCTTGTCAATCATGCTTGCTACATCAAGCTGCCCTCTGGACCTACTATAGTTAAACCAAATTCATCTGTGTCCTTGCTGGAGTGTTTGCACATAGCTCATAAGTGGTGACCTTATCATGATGAGCATGCTACAAGAATTGTATCATCACCACAACGTCCTCCTCCACCTCTACCACCATCAACATCACCATCACCACTACCACTACCACCATCATCACCACCTCCTCCATCATCACCATCATCACCACCACCAATTCCATCATCTTTTCCAAATTACCTCCGTGTTGGCTATCAATGAGGCCTCTTTTAGACTTCAGTAAATAGTTAATAACCGAAAGGACAAGAAGTGTCAGTCTTCTAAATTAATGCTAATTTGCAAAGCATTTCTGATATTCATTTTAAAGGCAAAGCAGATCCGTCACTAAGAAATGCATTTGTTTACTGGTTCCCAGAGATTCCCTAGTCGCAGTCATTTGGCACATCCACTTAGAGTAGGGATTTGCTTGACAGAGACTTAATGAACAAGAGCATTTCCACTAATTTGGGGAAATCTCTTACTGAGAAACCAAAACATAACACAAATTTGTCAAATTTTGGGCTAAGTCACCTTCCTAAACATATTCTTTAGGATATCCAGACACGAACCATCCAATTCCACATGCCAGAAGGTACACACTGTAAAAAATAAGTATAGAATTTAGAAGCATCTATCTTTTCCTTAGAAAATGCAGCAGCTATCAATTTCCTGATGTTGGCAAGCACCCCAAAACACACAATGGATTAGCAAAGCCAATTTAGTGTTAGGACCTCAGCTGATGCTGGCCTCACTCTTCCCATGTGGTCACTGACATCTTGAACTTCAAGTATTTTCTGTGTTACAACCCACAAAAATGTTATTGGGGGTGGGGAGGAAATGACTACTGATTTTCCAACTATAGAAAGCACCATTTTCTTTTTAAATACACACAGAAGCAGACACACACACACACACACACACACACACACACACACACACACACATTTGGGTACTTAGAGGAAAGCATGAAACACGTGCTAAAAGTGAATCTCTAGAATTGAGAGTTTTATATACCCAACTTGCCTAAAATATTTTGGTGAAATTATCTATAAGACATACTCTTGATATTCCAGTATATACACAAAGCAGGATCTCCTCAAGGACCCAAGAGAGCAGTGGTTCTCAACCTTCCTAATGCTGTGATCCTTTTACACAGTTCTCATGTTGTAGGTGACCCATAAGCAAAAAACTACTTTGTTACTATTTCATAACTGTAATTCTGCTACTGTTATGAATGGTAATATGAATCTGATATGCAGGATATCTAATACACTACCTAGGTGGGGGTCATGACCCACAGGTTGAGAATCACTGCAATAGAGGCTCTGAAGAAATGGCTTAATGGTTAAGAGCACTTGCCAGTCTTGCAGAGGACCGATGTTGAGTTCTCAACATGCGCAGCAATAGCTCACAACTGCTTCTAACTAGTTTCAGGGGATCTTATGTTCTCCTCTCTCCCTCCTCCAGTATCTGCACTCATGTGTACATCTGCATGTATATACATGCATAAATTTTTTAATGTTATAAAAAGAACCCAATAATAAAAAGAAGTTATAAAAAGCTAGAAAAGGTTGTAAAAAGAAGTCAATAATTCAGGGTCCATACTAAAAGTGTGGACAGCATTCCTTATTTGTCTTCAGAATCCCATGTGTAATAATTTGGCAAAGAATGCTCTCTGTAGTCTGAGAGTATTTAGCATTTGAATGCTTGGTCCCCAGTTGGTGGCACTGTTTGGGAAGGCTTAGAAGGTATGGTTTGATTGGAAGAAGTAAATCACTGAAAGTGGGCTGGCATAATTTCTAATTTGTTCTCTCTTCTTCCTGCTTTAGTTTCAAGATATGAGCCCCCAACTTCTGCTCCAGCGCTCCAGCCTGCTGCCTGCTGCCTTTGCTCCCCATCATAGACTCTAACCCTTTTCAACCATAAGTCCAAATAAACCCTTCTATAGGTTGCCTTGGTCATGGCGTTTTATTACAGCAATAGAAAAAGTAGCTAAAACCTCCCCTAAGATTTCTTTCTAGTACTGGTATCCAAATCCTTTTCTCAGAATTATTGATTTGGGGTTGTGAAGAGTTATCAGTTATTAAAATGCTTGCCTTCCAAGTATGAGGATTTGAGTTCAGTCCCCAGAATCCATGTAAAAACGATGTCAGGCACAATGCTGTACACTTACAATCCCAGTGCTGAGAAAGCAGACAGGCAGATCCCTGGGTTACTGGCCAGCCAGCCTAGCCTACTGAGGGGTTTCAGGCAGTGAGACAGTGTCTCAAAAAAGTCAGGGGGGAAAATGCATAAAAATGCCAAATGAAGGGCCAGGCATGGTGGCGCACGCCTTTAATTCCAGCACTTGGGGAGGCAGAGGCAGGTGGATCTCTGAGTTCAAGGCCAGCCTGGTCTACAGAGCGAGTTCCAGGACAGCCAAAGTGACACAGAGAAACCTTGTCAGAAAAAAAAAATGCCTAATGAACAACAACCAAGGCTGTCCTTTGGCCTCTACATGAATACTCATGTGTGCTCACCTATACACATATCAATGCACACACACACACACACACACACACACACACACACAGCCATGAAGAAAACAGCACTGTTGATTTAGTTAATTTTGGTCTGGCAGGAGCCCTGGGGCTTTCACGAGCTCCCAGATGATTGTAAGTTGCAAATAGAAGAAGTGCTGCTCTGCCGACATTAGCCTCAACTGATAAATTTCTTAGAATCCCACCGTCCATTTGTTGACTTGCTCAACTTCAGTTCTTCTTTATGCAACAACACCCAGAGGAGCTATTCGGCTAAGTATATCTGCTTCTGGAAATTCTTTTAATTACCTTATAAATATACAGTTAAAAATTAATACATAAAATTACTGCAAAGGAGGTAAAATGAAAAAGACAGGCTACTTATGAAATCATAAGAAACAGCAATGAAAATAAATAAACAAAAGGTCAGAATTACATTTATCAGGAGGATGGCTCAGCGGGTAATGAATGGTGCCTGCCAGCAAACCAGATGATCTGAGACAAGTCCCAGGACCCACATGTTGGAAGGAGAGAACTAACTCCCACAAATTCTCCTGTGACTTCCACACATATGTGCACGCATGCACACATACAGACACAGAGAAAATAAATTTAATTTAAGCATTACATTTACTGCCATTAAAAGGGTAATTTAAAAATATTGAGAGGAAATCATATGCAAGCCACAAGAGAAAGGAGCTCAAGAAATGTTAGGGGGTTGAATTTTTTACTATTATTATTATTATTATTATTATTATTTATGTGAATGCCATTATTTGTGTGTGTATGTGTTTGGATGGTCATGTACATATGTGTGGAAATCAAAGGACAACTTATGAGAGTCAGTTCTCTCCTTCCACCATGTGGGTCTTCGGGCTTGAACTCAGGTTGTCGAACTTGACAGCAAGTACCTTTAACTGCTGAGCCATTTCACCAGCAGAGATTGAAGATTTTCCCAAATACTTACAAGATTTGTAATAAAAAAGAACAGACAACTTTCTGTATGGAAGGAGGGTCGAATTTTTGTTTACTCTGCTATTTGTCACAGCAAGAGGAAGTAGTGATATTAAGGATGTAATACAAGAGGTGTGACCATTAGGTACCAATGCTTTCTACTGCTCCCTGTTCAACACAGAGAATCCTCGGTGAAGGTCTGAAGACAGAATAAATGGGAGATTGTCAGAAATAACAAAAACAGAAGAAACAAAGAGCATATGCAGCCACATAGAAACAAAAGTAACAATGGGTGACTGCAGCCACATAGAGCTACACTCCAAGGGGGTGAGGGTTCGGCAGGGGCTCACAAGGTTCCTTAGGGAACAGTACATTCAGAGACGAAAGAGAGGGAGAGAGAGAGAGAACGATGATATAAAAACAAAGCTAAAGGGATCTTCCAGCCGTGGGTGATTTGAGGGGAAACTATTAGGAAGCCAAATGTCAAGGAATGAGACATCTAGAATGGGACTTAGAAAGTAGAGTTAAAGAAATTAGACAATATGAGAAACAACTGCTTTGTTAAAAAATAAAACAGAGATGTTTATATCCATGACTATGCTGAGGACGCCTGTTTCTGTTACGTATAAAAATGAAAGGCATCCTCTATTTAATACGTTTGGGTTAGTCTTTTACTTTGGCATTGCACTGCATGGTATGCTTTCAAGACTTTTGTGAATGGCACCATTTTCCGGATTTCTCTGTCATTGTATTCACTACTGGTACACAGAAAGACGATTGATTTCAGCATGCTAGTTTTGGCCCTGGCACTTTGATGAGGTGTTAATCAGTTCTAGGAATTTTCTGGCACAATCTTTCAGTCTTCTCTGTGGAGAACCTGACTCCAAGCAGGGACACTCTGACTTCTTTTCCCATTTGGATTCTTCTTTTGCCTTTTTTTTTTTTTTTTTTTTAGCTAAGGCTTTGAACATTATATTACATAGGGGTGGACTCAGTGATGGCCCTGTCTCCTTCCTGACTTTAATAGGATTGCTTCAGAGTTTTCGCTAAAGAGAATGATTGGTTTGTGATATATAGCTTTTATTATGTTCTCTTCAACCCTAAGTCTCTCTAAGACTTTTATCATGAAGAGATGTTCTGTCAAGTGCCTTTTGGGCATTTTATTGAGATGATGATATCATTTCTACCTTTGAATTCATTTGGATTATGTATTCCATTTATTGATTTATATATATATTGAACCATTCCTGCATCCCCTGAATCAAGTCAACTTGATCATGATGAAGATGTTTTTGTGTGTAAATCCAGTTTTCAAGTATTTATTGGGATTGTTTTGACCTGTGTTTGTCGGAAATGTGGTCCATAATTTTCTTTTGCTGGCGTGTTCTCATCTGATTTTAGCATAAGGATAATACTGGCTTCCTAAAAGGATTTGGAAGCCTAAGTTGTGGCTATTTAAAGGTGTGGTATAATTCTGTTGCAGATCCATCTGGATCTGGACTGCTTTTAGCTGGAAGATTTTTTTTTTCTTTAAAATTACCACTTCAATTTCCTCCTTTGTAACAGGTCTGGTAAATTATTGATCTCATCTTGGTTTAACTTTGTGGATCAGCAGCACCTAGAAATTTGTGTTTTATTTTTAGGTTTTCCAGCTCAGTGGGATATAGGTTTTTAAAGTATGCCCTTGGGACCCCTAAGGCAGAGTTAGGGGAAGGATTGAAGGCCCTTAAGGAGATGGCAACTCCACAGGAAGATCAAAAGTATTAACTAACCTGGACCTCTGGGAGCTCCACCAACCAAAGAGCATACACCGGCTGGTCTGAGGCTCCTGACAAATATGTAGCAGAGGGCTGCCTTGTCTGGCGTCAGTGGGAGAAGATGCATCTAACCCTGCAGAACTTGATGCACCAGGATGGGAGGGGTTCTGGGGGGGGGGACACTGCAGGTGGGGGCTCCCCTCTCAGAGGCAAAGGGGAGGGGAACTCTGTGAGGGGTGACCGGGAGAGTGGATAACATTTGTAATGTATGTAAATTAAATAAATAAATAAATAAATAAATAAATAAATAAATAAATAGTATGCCTTTGGGGTTAAATATTATTAGCATTGGTGGAACGTCTCCTGATTATTTCTAATTTTATTAATTTGGGTGGTCTCTCTCTTTTGATGTCTTTGGATAAGGTTTTATCAACCTTTTATCTTCTCAGAGTCCCTCTCTTTGTTTCATTGATCCTTAAGGCTTCTATTTCCTAATCACTTTCACCCAGATCTTGGTTATTCTGTCTGTCTACTGCTCTGGCTTGTGCGTTGTTTATCTGTTCCCACCTTCCTTCAATGCTACACCGTTATCTGAGTTATTTTTGACTTTGGAATGTGAGCTCCTATGGCTATCAATTCCCCTTTTAGGGCTGCTTCTACTGTAAGCCAGAGCTTTTGGATGTTATATTTTAATTTTCTTCCAAAATTTAAAAAAATTACTTTCTTCATATGTTCAGGAACCCATTTAGCATCCAACAATGTGTTGGCTCATCTCCATGCATTTGTGTATTTTCATGACTCTGTAGTTTCTTTTGCTAAGGATTTTAGGCTTTATCCCTCCATAGTCAGATGTAACTCACAAATTTATCTCATTTTCCTAAATTTGACATTTGGCTTGTGACCCAGTATGTAGTTAATTTTAGAGAAACTTCAATAGGCTTCTGAGAGTAATGTGAATTCTATCATGTTTAGGTAGAATATTTTGTAGGTATCTGTTAGGTACATTTAGTCTATAATGCCATTTAACTCTGAAGTTTCTTGGTTTATTGTTTGTCTGCATGATATGTGCACTGGTGAAAGTGGGGTTATAGAAATCACCTACTATTAGTGTTTTGGGTTTAATCTATGATTTAATGCCAAGTAGTATCCGTTACTGGTACATCTGAGTTTAGAATATATATATATATATATCGTGCACTTGAGTGATTGTCCCCCTGAAGTCTATTTTGTCAGATATTAGAATGGCAACACTTAGCATGGCACTATTTTCTTACAATATTCTTTTCTATCTTCACACTTTAAGTTAGTGTCTATTCTTAAAGGTGAGGTGTATTTTTTTGTGGACAACAAAAAGATGAATTCTGCCTCCCAATTCAGTAGGCTAGCCTGTATTTTTTGATGGTAGAATTGAGGCCATTACTATTCAAAGTTATTGTTGAGAGATGTATAGTAATTGCTGCCATTTTTATTTGTGGCATTTGTTTCCTTTGCATAACAGCTATCCTGCTATCATTTGTCTTTTCCCATAACCTCTTATATATGACCATCTTTCTCTTCAGTCTGAAATCTCCTTTTTAGTGTTCTCTGTAGAGTTGGCTTGGTGGTCATATATTTCCTTAGCCTGATTATCCAGCTAATGTTTTTTTTTTCCTCTCTACTTCAGTGATAACAGATAGTTTTCCAGGTAAAGCACTATGGGGTGGCCTTTATGGTCTTTTATAGCTTTTAATATGCTCCCATTATTTTGTATATTTTTTGTTTTAGTTATAAGATTGAATGAAGAGTTACCTTCTGAGTCTGTCTACTAAGCATTCTCTATTGCCTCTTGTACCTAGATGAAGATCTTTTTCCCTAGATTTGGGAAATTTTCTCCTATGATTTTGTTGAACACATTTATTTTCTATGCCTTTGACCTGGGTTTCTTCTCCTTTTTCTATGCATACAAATTCATAGCATTGATATTTACATGGTGTCTCATAGATCCTGCAGAGTCCATGCATCTTCTTTTATTGAATGGTCCAACTCTTCACTGTGTCTTTAGACCCCCATCTCCCTATTTGTGGTGTGATCCATTCTAGTGGTAAAGCTATCCTCTGATGTTTCCCTTCATCTTTTTTTTTAGACTTGTTGAATTTTTCATTTCCAGCTGCATTTCACTTTGGGTTTCCCTAAGTGTTTCTATCTGTCTCTTGGATTTTATTTTCATATCCTGAATTGCCCTCTTTATTTCATTCAGCTGTTCTTTGTGTTTTGTTTCCTTGAGCTTCAATTGCGACTTTCTTCCCGTCCTCTTTAAGTTCATTCAGGAATCTATTCATGTTCAATCTTTCCCACTATGTTTGTAATTGTTCTTTTGAATCCTGTGCTCTATGTTTCGTCTAAGTTGTTCTCACAGTTATTACAGAGCTGGTAATCTGAGAGAATTATGGTCTTGGTATTTTTGCATTGCCTGTCTTTTTGTGATGAGACTTGGATTCCTATAGTTAGACTGTTAGCTGTGTCTTTTGATAAGTCTTTCTAGTTCTCTGTATTGAGTGAGGGTTGGATTTGCATCTGCTGTTACCTGGATTTGGTTGGTTTGAGATCAGCTAGGAGACACTTGAAACTGGGGCTGTGGCCACTGTGTTCTGATTCATAGATGACATCTCTGGGTTGACTCTAGCTCAGCTATGCGGGAAGGCATAGCTTCTGAGAGCAAGAATGTTCTGATGGTATGAATGAGATGAGGACTGCCTGCAGAATGAGCAAACAGCAGATACAGGTGCCTCAGTGATGTGGGCAATGGATACAAGTCTGGTATAGGTTTTCAGATGGTTTAGATGAGGTGCTATAGAGCAGAGTAGTAAAGAATTTCCTCTGTAGAGTGAGGAGGCAATAGATACAGGTCCTCAGATGGTAAGCTTAGAATGCCAAAGGGAAAGGTTGATTTCGGCTCAATTTGCAATAAGTTGCAGGTTTTTGCAAAGAGGGTGCAGTGAGTCTTGGGATAGTGGGAATCGAGCATGCTGAAGAGGGAAGGGTAAGGGTTCTACCTGAAAACTGAGTGATATGAGTCCTGCAACTTAGTAGAAGAGTTCTCAGAAGGTGGTGAGTTAGGATTCCATGGGAGAGTTAAGCTCCTGCTAGCTACTGGGTAGTGGGAGGTCCCAGGAAAGAAGCAGGTTTGGGGTGTCTTTCACAGTCTGGCTTGACCAGGTAATAGATGATGTAACATTGTTCCTGCCCCGGAACAGAGCCAGAAGGGCATGGGCCTGCACAGGTGCTGATGATTGCAGTGGGCATAAGGCTTATTTGTATAATAATAACATATTTTGTGTTCCTCCTTCAAGGAATGTCCTCTCTGCCATGGTTAATGGCTGCATAATAATCAGAGACAGCATGAGTCTGGGAGGTGAGGGTGTGGCTAATGTCTCAGCAAAATGGTAAATGCTGAGACCTTCAGGACAGCCCTTAAGGCTGTGGGAAAGAACTATGAAAACATGAGTTCAAGAATATATAATTTCTCAACTATGAAAATATAAGGATGCAATATGAATTGTATAAGGAGCATCACAGTTCTAAACGAACAAAGAAGGCTGCACTGTGAGCCAGCTTGTCAAAAAAATACAAAGGCAGGCAGATACAAAGGCAGCAAATTCCTTAGTTCAAGGTCAGCCTGAGATAGAGCTAGGTTGGGTCCAGGCATGGTGGAAATGGTGAATGTCTCAGGATGGGATATCACCTAGTTATCTCATTGTCTGTCCTTACAAAGGCAGGCAGATCTCTAAATTCATTTCCAAGATTAAAAAAATGTGTTTGCTGTCTCTAAGCATCAAGGGACTGGGGTCATGGAATGCTGATTCATGGGATAATCAAAGGGGAACCTAAAGTAATGACTAAATTGATATATAAATAAAAGACTGGCCTTAGGTCTGCAAGAGATGAGCTATCCAGAGAGTATTTTAGAATTTCAAGAAAAATCTGTCTCAAGCAGAGAGTCGTCTGCAAAGCTGTCTCAAGGAAAACATAGGCCATCTGCTCGTAACACACAATTTGACTTCAAGTCATTTTTTCTTCACTGCTCCCTGACACCCCTTCCTTAGAACACCTCTCCAAGATGAGGCTGGTCCTTGACAGTGTCTAAAGGAAAGCAGCCAAGAGGAGCTGGGGTCTTGCCAGATTAATGGGAAGCTGGGGACTCCCAAAAAGGCAATGGGCTTGGGATGTCCAAGGAGGAGGATCCAAGAAGAATGGGGCTCTTGCTAGCAATGCAAGTAGCCAGTGAGTCCTGAGGTGCTTTCTCTTTAAATAGATATTAAACATTTTGAAAATGTTAACTTCATGCATCGATTTTTTTTTTCTTGGAAACATCTCCTGTCAGCTATTCCACTATTCTAGAAAGAGCAACAGCAAACCGTTTCTATGCCAGTTCCACCACATTCTGGTGATGGAATGGAATAAAAATGTAGAGGCAGATATGGAAAAGCCCAACAGCACAAGACTTATTCCCCACTTCTCTAGAACAAATAACTTCAGGGAAGTCCTGCATTTAGCATGTATCATGCCCTACATGACATAGGAATGGGATGTAAGTTGTCTAGAGAGCAGAGGAAAACATTTATTTCTCATTTGAAGAAGGTCTTATTAGAAGCACAAGCCAGTTTCTGCAAAAACCAGGAGCTGGCAGGTTCTAGAAGGAGAAAGAACTCACCCAAGAGGGGACTGTCAGGACCACATGCCATGTCCATACATGGACAGTGGCAATAGATGTGGGTCTGCACATTGAGGGTAAATGAGACTGGTTTTATCATCAGGGTATTCTGTTGCTGTTTGTTCTAGACAGGTTGGTCTGAGGGCTTCCAGACAAGTCTGGACATTCCCCTGTCTCAGCCTCTATCACTGTGTGGGATCACTAGCTTTGCAGAAGCAAAGTGTTTGGCCTTAAAGAGACTTCAGAGATCTAACTTCCTGTGTTCACGCTCAAGCATCTGACACTCTACCCACTGTGCCATCTCCCCAGCAGTGAACAGAGTATTGTTGGAAACGTTTCCATCTCAATAGAAGATTCCACTACCCTATATCATGGAGCCTAATGCTGAAACTGAGATCAGTACTGGAAAAAAAAAATAAATAAATAAGGGCTCATTCTTCTTCAAATAGGGGTAACAAAGACACAGTGAGAAAACAATTGATCTCTTAGGAGATGATATTTATTACATATATGTTTTGAGCAATGATTTAAAAAAGAATACTTAGTGGTCTGAAAAGATGCTAAAGATACTTAGTGGCTAAGAGCACTGTTTGCTCTACCAGAGGTTCTGAGTTCAATTCCAAGAAACCACACGGTAGCTCACAACCATTTGTAATGAGATCCAATGCCCTCTTCTGGTGTGTCTGAAAACAGTGACAGTGTACTCATATATATAAGATAAATAAATATTTAATAATAATAATAATAATAATAATAATAATAATAATAATAATAATAATAATTTTAATATTAATCTGTTATCAATAGGAAGACATGTTGCTCTGAAAAAGTTAAGAGGTAAAATCAAAGTAAAACAATCTTCAGCAATAAAAAGAAGAAACTGGTGATGCACAGATGAACCTCAAAAAAAGTATGCCAAAGAAAAGAACCCAAATGCATCCCAATTATCTAAGTGGCCAGGAAAGGCAAATCTACTGTGGCAGATCTCGATTAGTAGTGTTTGGGGCTCGAAGTGGGGACAGAATGGAAACTGAGCAAACAGGCAGGAGAGATAGTCATGGTATGATGGAGACTGTTAAAAAGCTGACTGTCACCATGGTGGTACAGCTCTATAAACATATTGACAACCACTGAGGCATATGCTTAAAATAGGGAGCTTTTGTGATACATAAATTGTTCTTCGGTTAAATGTTAAATTTATATATATATATATGTATATGTACTTATACATATGGTTTTAGTAACTTCCTATAAAGCATACCAAAAATTTACATCTTTATATTATAGTACATGAAAAGTATAAAAGTGTTCTAATAGCCCCTTATTTATTGTCAGGACAGACAAAATAAAATGAGAGCTACATAGAAATAAGATAGTGAAAAGTATCGTTTCAATTTTACAGAATGTTGGCCAAAGATATTTTCTAAAAGATTATAGGCAAAAAAACAAAAACAAAAACAAAAACAAAAAACACACACAACACAGCAACAAGCCCCTAATTGTAAAATAAGAAATTGAAAACAAAATAAAGCTTTCAACCCAAAGGGAAAAAGCAAACATTAAAAAAATAAAACAAACAAACAACAACCAAAGAAGAACCCAGATAAACAAAACCTCCTAGTTACCTGTATAGATCAACCCAACAAGAGGACTCAACAGTCTAGCTGGCAGTACTAACCACACTTAGTGGGGGTATAAAATGTGCATATGCACAAATACATAAAGAGGACATCCTGGGGAGTAGGAAGTAAGAAGAGGAAGTCAGGGGTTGGTATGATCAAGGCAAATTGTATAGATGTGTGAAGTTGTCAAAGAATAAATAAAAGATTAAAACAATAAAAACATTTAGCAATATTAAGATCATTTTTCTTTCTCTGACTTCCTCCTCAGTGACATGAATTACCAAAGTTAGTTAATCTCAACACTCCACAAACATCCCAGGCTTTATGCCTCTTCATCTCTACTGCAGCTTTTTGTTTGCTTGTTTGTTTTTGGGTTTGGTTTTTTGAGACAAGTTTCTCTGTGTAGCCCTGCCTGTCCTAGAACTCACTCTGTAGACCAGGCTGGCCTTGAACTCAGAAATCTGCCTGCCTCTGCCTCCCAAGTGCTGGGATTAAAGGCGTGTACCACCAATGCCCGGCTACTGCTGCTATCTTAAGCTGACTTTCTTAAAAGGAACTTGAAATTACCTTCTTGGTCACTAATTTCTATCTCAATCAAGATAATTTCCAAATTTCTACTGGAAAAATCTATGAGAACCTAAGAAAAGAAAGGACCAAAAAGCTATTTTGGCAACATGTTTCTAGATTTGGAGATTAAATTTTGTGTGTGTGTGTGTGTGTGTGTGTGTGTGTAGTCAGTTTTCCTTAACATTATTTTAATGTAAAAAAGTCAACAGAATTTGTAAAAAAGGTAACATCATAAGAGTAGTTGTTTTTGAGGAGAATACTTGTCCTACTAGACAGCATAGGAAGCTGATTGAACAGTATGGCGTCTGTACAGAAGTATAAATAGAGATCAATTTTTATTTAACCTAATTAAGAGTCCATATGGGCATATAACTATAATTAGAAACGTGCTATATAATAAAAGCAGTGTACTCAATCAAAGGGTAAGGATGAGTCAATATTAATTGGTTCTGAGATAGTCAGCCATCAAATTAGAGGTGGGGGGAAAGGAAGTCAGAGAATTAGCTCACATGTTTATGACTCTAAATTCCAGATGGCTACACTGCTAATTTTTAGAATAAGTATGAAGAGCTTATTCTCCTTTTTCAAGATTAGGTAGGGTTTTGTTTTGAGGAATACCGTGGATCATCTTGAATGTTGCTCCTCATTTTGCCTTTGTTTGCCAAGCTGTGTGTCATGGTTCAGGAGGAGAACCTTTTTCTAGTCTGTCCTTCTATGGCAGAGGCTGCATGCACTTCCCTGCCAGACCAAGGCTTCTTTTCTAAATGTTCCATTGGTATTCTTTGCTAGCAGCAACCCCCAAATAGCTAAGTTAACAGACAATCTGCAGTGAGACAAATGCATTTTGTTTTCTTCCAGATGGTTATATTGAATGTCTCTGCCCAAATTCCTATGTGCACACCTTCATTCCCAGTGGCCTGGAGAAAGGGTGAAGCCTTTTACAAGGGAATTAGACATCAGGGAACCTTTCTCTCTCAGCCCAGTGAAGTGAGTTTCCATGAGAGGGCTGCTTTCTGAATGCCAGGGAGGGAGTGCTCACTAGAACCCTGTCCGATTTGGGGTTTCCAGGCTCCAGAACTAAGATTAAGATCCAGATTTTCAAACCTCTCACTGAGTACATTTCTTCATGATAGCTCTCTAGCTGACTGATACAATGATACTGTATTTTGCAGCACACTGAAGGTTGGTTTGGTTTTTCTTCCACTTGTATTTCTGCCTGGGTACTTATAGATAACTGTGTGTTAAACAGCTGATAATAGCCCACAACACCCAGAGGAAGCTCCACTCCCAGGCGCTCTGACACACCCAGGATCAAAGGTGAGGAGGAACTAACATCTGTCCCAACACTGGGAGTAACTGGGACCAGCCAGACCAGGCACACAGGAACTCCACCAGCCCAGTGTCTTGGGTTCCTTCCGGTCTGACTGGGCTGTTGTCCAAAGCAGACCTTGGGTGCAAGCTCTGCAGCCAGTACCATAACACCCAGAGGAAGCTCCACTCCCAAGTGACCTAACAAGCCCAGGATTACAGGATCCCAGAATCACAGGATCACAGACACAGCTTGACTCTGAGGAGTTCTGACACAACCAAGATCACAGGAAGGACAGGCTCCAGTCAGATTTAGCAAAGGCAGATAGCACTAGAGATATCCAGATGGCTCGGGGCAAGCCTAAGAAAATAAACAACACAAACCAAGGTCATTTGGCATCATCAGAACCTAATTCTCCCACCATAGCTAGTCCTGGACACACCATTACACCAGAAAAGCAAGATTCAGATATAAAAATCACTTCTCATGGTGATGATACAGGACTTTAAGAAAGACATAAATAGCACCCTCAAAGAAATACAAGAGAACACAGGTAAACAGCTAGAAGCCCTTCAAGAGGAAACACAAAAATCCCTTAAAGATCTTCAGGAAAACACAATCAAACAGGTGTAGGAAATGAGCAAAACCATTCAGAATCTAAAAATGGAAATAGAAACGATAAAGAAAACAGAAAGAGAGACAACCCTGACCATACAAAACCTAGGAAAGAAATCAGGAATCATAGATGCAAACATCACCAACAGAATACAAGAGATAGAAGAGAGAATCTTAGGGGCAGAAGACACCATAGAAAACATTGACACAACAGTCAAAGAAAATGCAAAAAGCAAAAAGCTCCTAACCCAAAACATCCAGGAAATCCAGGACACATTGAGAAGACCAAACCTAAGGATAATAGGTATAGAAGAGAGTAAAGATTCCGAATGTAATGGGCCAGCAAATATCTGCAACAAAATTATAGAAGAGAACTTCCCTAACCTAAAGAAAGAGATGCTCATGAACATAAAAGAAGCCTACAGAACCCCAAATAGACTGGACCAGAAAGAAATTCCTCCGATGACATAATAATAAAAACACCAAATGCACTGAACAAAGAAAGAATTTTAAAAGCAGTAAACGGAAAAAGGTCAAGTAACATATAAAGGCAGGCCTATCAGAGTTACACAGACTTCTCACCAGAGACTATGAAAGCTAGAAGATCCTGGACAGATGTCATACAGACCCTACAACAACACAAATGACAGCCCAGGTTATTATATACAGCAAAACTCTCAATTACCATAGATGGAGAAAACAAGATATTCCATGACAAAACAAAATTTACACAATATCTTTCCACAAATCCAGCTCTACAAAGGATAATAGATGGAAAACATCAACATAAGGAGCAAAATTAAACCCCAGAAGAAGCAAGAAGGTAATCTTTCAACAAATCCACACAAACCTAATTCTACCTCTTACAACAAAAATAACAGGAAGTAACAATTACTTTTTCTTAATATCTTAATATGAAAATTAATATTACCAACATATCCTAATCTATTGAAATCCAATAATATGAGGAATTAGAAATTTGTTGATTGTTATCCAATGGTCTTGCTAATTTGGTAATTGGAGAAATAGGTCCAACATTGTACAATCTATATACACTTTCAGCTGGTTTGTTTGTGACAGTGTCTTGCTGTGTACAACCTAAGGGTCTTGAAATCTTGCTTCTCCTATCTCAGCCTCTCTATTAGTAGTATTGTTTATTTCATGTCTTTACACTATACTATAGTTTTCAGAACAGCTTATATATTTCAAAAGTATTTATATACCCAAAAGAAACATAGACGATTAACTAGGGAGGGTGCTTATAAGAGAACAACAAAGAGTGAGACTGAATGCTTTGCATGACATTTGTAACTCTTATATCAAGTTTGAAGAAGAGGACTTTATAAGTTACTCTTTCTTTGAGATGAATGCTTTTCCAAATTATCACAGCTAATGAACCAAATTCTTAATGTCTGTGCCACCCTCCAAGCAGAACCATTGTTCATTGAAACAGTTGGTGAATGACTTCATGGATAGACCATCTTAATACCTACACCATTTCTTAAATGAACGTAACCTGTTCTCTTGTGGGCTGAGAATAAAGTCACTCACTCAAGTCAAATAGCTTTGACCGTAGCAGGAAGTCTGTATCCAAAAATCGAGCCTACAATTCATTTCTTGGTGCAGCAGAATTGTCAACTTTCAGCTTAGCTACGATGGAGGTAAAATCCTTTGGTGATGTGAGGGTCATTGAAGTATAGCCTTATTACAATGAAATCCAATGTCTAAAAATTGTTCTTATTTTGGGCTTGTACCACAGTAAGAGCCAAGATTTTAAACTCTACTAAATACAAAACAAACAAAAAGACTTTATATATTTATGTTCATTTAGGGAAATACCAGTAGTGATGTATTATTTTGAAGTATACAGTTAATATGTTTGGAGTGATTTAAAATTTATATTGAGAAAAATGTATTTTCACTATTGCTGTAGATGAGCATCTACATAAGACTGTTAAATTGATTGTTGTTTTATATCAAACAACTTTTATAATACTTATTTGTATTGTTATAATATCTTATAAACTTTAAGGAATATGACAAAAAAGATATTGTAGGTATTGAAGGGGGGGTCTTTGGGAGGAGTGGGAGTACAAAAGGGAAACAAGAATGTGATTTAATTCTATTTACTTAAAATATGTTTTTAAATGTTAACAAATTCAGATAAGTTGAAATCATGTAACTTTTCTCATCATAATGCAATAAAAGTTTAAAAAAACAGCTGATAATAGCAATGAATTCTAGAGAAGATGTTGCATGAGGATAGGCGTCAAGCAGATGTTTGGTTTAATATAAACAGTTTCATTTTTATAATAATGGCTTCATTACTATATGTTTCTTAATATATTTTAAAATTTAAATATTTGAACACAACTGTATTAGAAGTATTTTGTCATGAAAAGGTTTGTGAAAATCACTTATATTGAATGTTCTTACTATGTCCAGAGACATTAATTTACCTGAACTCCATATACCTGTAGAAGAAAAAAATCAGAACTTGAATAGCAACAACTCAGTTCTGGAGTATTCTCTCTCACTCTCAAGGTATTTAGAAGGCTAGTGTAAACTTTGGCAAACTATTTTGAATAAAATGGGATGTAGAGGTGATTGACTTTTCCTTATGTCAAGCCACATGAAACCTTCAAAATGCAACAGCTTTAACCCCAAAATGAACGTCTCATATTCTCTGCCCATCAGTCTTTTGATGAATGTATTATTTTTGTGAACCCTAATCTTCCATATTCAGAGAGAAAAACATAAAACGTAAATGAACAGAGTTTCCAGACTCTCAAGGCCACATGTGTACACCAGGAATTAAACCTGGAAGGTAATATTTTAGGCCTCATAACCTAATGGGGAAAATATGCCTTAGGTTAAAACATCAAACATGATTTTTATTGTACATATATTATTAGAGGAAAAAATCTTTAACTACCTAGCAAATATCTTAGTGCCAGAATGGTTACAGACAAATACAGCCTCTAGTCATTGTTGGGGTGAAAGCTTTTTACATGCAAGATTGCATTTCCAATCACAGAATAAGAATTATATTTCTATCACCATCATTCTTTTTTTTTTTTTTTTTTTTTTTTTTTTTTTTTTGAGGCAGGGTAGCCTTGAACTTGCTATATAGCTAGGGATGACCTTGAACTTCTGATCCTCCTTCCTCTGTCTCCAGTATGGGATTAAATGCAATTACCACCACATGCTTGTGGTGCTATGGACTGAGCCCAAGGCTCTGTGAATGCCTTTTTCCACTAGCTACATTCCCCTTCTCCAGCCATACAGCATCATAATCTTTTTTTTCAGAGAACTATACCCTGGATATATCATGATATTTGAAAATCTGTGATTTACCATTGACATCCAAGGATTGGCCTCACAATTATTTAAATCTGCATTTTTTTTCCATCAAGGGAGTTGAAGATATATTACAAACTCTTAAAAGTGACTAGCTTTTTAGCCTTCAGGTATTTTCTGGTGGACAAGACAGGGCCTTGTGAGAGGTAAAAACTGACATTCCCAAGGTCATACACTGTTCAAAGCTGAGTCAAGAATAAAATCCTGAGTGATGGCTCCTGCTCCTTGGTCCTTTTTGCTATGCTGTAATATGGCTATTTTTTCCTGTTATGTAATACACACTAATCTGATTTTCTTTTTCTCCTTCTCAACTGAAGCTCTGAATCAGCTAATCTTGATAATTACTAGGACAGGAAGCAAAAGACTGAAAATGGTTCTGTAATCAGAGAAGCTCCCTGCTAAGAGAGACATTCTATTAGAAGCATGTCCCGAATGCTGGGACTCCACATCTGCTCTGCCTTCCACACCCCCTTAAGTTCCTGTGGCTCTCTTTCTTTTCCTGGGAGAGCTTAAATGGCCCAACCAGCCCCTTCACCACTGCCTTTGCATTACCCTTTGGTACACAGCTATTTGGGGGCTCCCACTACTTCTTTCTGAGCCACAGCCTGTCCCTATGGTAGCCACTTGTATCTTGGCTGTCACATGCTATCTGCTTCCTTCTTGGTTGTTTGACCTCTTGACCTTGAGCTCAGACTTTACCATAGTCTTGCTTCCTTACTCAACTCTAAAGTGTTCAGATGCCCAGAAAATAGTGTGACAAAGATGGATGAGACAAGGAGCATCAGCAACTCTAGAGATGGGTTCTGATTCAAACTTGTCTCTTCCAAAGAAAGACTCCCTCAGCCCTAGAAAAGTCCCTAGTATGTTCTTGATCCCTTTATATAACAGGGGTTTCCTGTTAGAGAATATAGCTCTTTAATTTAGAATTTCCTTTTCAGATTACTACAATTTTTACTGGTTTCTTTGGGGCCCAGATACAGTCATCTTTAAAAACATTGTTTTAATCTCTTAGTGTAACTCATAAAATAAGAAGGTCAAGCTCATTATCTCAAATGACCTTCTCGGCTCTGTGGTTACATGATTGTAGGGAATTCTAAGGACTATTCATCAGGACATCCACACAGCTCTGTAGAATCATGGATTGTCCCCCAGCCTCCGTCATGGGAAGCAGACCCTTTTCTTATTAAACTGATGGCTTCTTCCTCCTGGGTCAACATATTAAGTCACAGCAGCCACCAGGATCATTTCATACACACAGTGGGCAACCTGCTGCCATCAAATCCTCTGTGAGATCTTCAACTAGGAGGTCATCAGAGGAACAACATGGAAAAGTGGAGGTTTAAGTATGAAAGGGAGAGTATAAACTATAGTAGAACAACCATTTCTTCCATTTATAGATATAAATATTGAATGGGAACACTCCGTGTGACAGATCCTCGCTCTGACATTGCTTACCCTAACATGGCAGACAATGCTGTCCCAGCTCACTGTCATGAACTAAAACCCCTCCCTTACCTTTCTCTGTCTTTCACTGACTGTTCTGCCATTAACTTCTTCAGTTCTTCCAGACGCCGGAGATCTCTCATTTCCATTTCTTGCCACTTCTGTTGTTTCTTAGCCCAGTAGTTTCTTATCTATCACATAAATGTTACACCAAATTTAAATTAACAACAGATAATGTGGGGGAGAGGTAATAACAGTATCCAGGTGCTCAGACAACAAAGATCACATTGAAACGGCATTTCATCTTTGTGTGTGTGTGTGTGTGTGTGTGTGTGTGTGTGTGTGTATGCGTGTGCGTGTACGTGTGCGTGTGTGTGTATGTGTGTGTGTGTGTGTGTGTGTGTGTGCGCGCGTGCGCGCGCGCGCGAGCGAGCACTTATAAAATATTCATAACAGAAAGAAAAAATAAATTAAAACACAAAGGTGCAAGAGTCTCTGGAAAGCTCTTGGCTTATCCATTTCTGAAGTGGAAGTGTAATGTATGCTGAGACCTCGATTTTAATCTATGGCTGAAATAATTGACTTTCAGGGAACCATAACAAAAGCATGTTACTGCCTCTGAAGAATATGACCTACCTGTTACCCACGAGTATTTTTATCCTCTTATGGTAATGCAGTCTTTAACAAATATAGCATTAAGACTATTTTTGCCTTAAAAGCATGGGTTTATTTATGCTAATGGACAGCAGGATATTGAAAGCTCTATGCTCCTGGGGGAAGTGGCAGGAGATGGGTGGGAGGAAGGAGGGAAAGTCTGAATTAACCCGGTTGTGGTAAAGAGTAGTCTCGACCTATGTGGTAAAATAAAGGTCATGCTTATCAGGTTGACAAAGATGGAAAGCATTGTTCTTCCTGGGCTGGCTTTACTTCTCTCAATGGAAGCAAATAAGCATTATTTCCAGGGGGCCGGAACCGTTTCAGGATTCTGCAGTGTGCTTAGGCAACTCAAGTTAATAGAAGCCCATTTCTACTACTTTAGGTTGTCATGTTACTGTCATGAGACACTGGGTCTTGCTAGGAAAAGACAGAGCAGCACTTCCTCAGGGCTGACAGGGAGCAGTCTATAGGGGCTAGCTAGCCAAAACTCCAGTGTGGCATTTCCTCTTCTGAAAGTTTAGATACAAAAAGCTAAGTGGTTTCCTGGCTGTCCCTAGCATCACGCTGTCTGATGCCTAGGAGCCTCTCAAGAGACAGCCGAGGATCCTCTGGGTCACAGGCAGAGCAATGATGCAGTGGAAGGGGAACAGCCACTCAAGGCTCAATATGGTGTAAGGCGAAATCCACTCCACATGACTAAAGCCGGGAGTTTAAAGAGAACCGAAAGAAACCAGAAAGAATTCAACAACAAAGATAGAGACAGAGAGAGAGACAGAAAGAGAGAGAGACAAACAGACAGACACATACACACAGAGGCAGAGAGAGACAGACAGACAGAAAGAGAGACAGACAGACACACCTACAGAGGGGGAGGGGGAGGGGGAGGGGGAGGGGACGGGGAGAGGGAGAGGGAGGGAGAGGGAGGGAGGGAGGGAGGGAGAGAGGGCAGTTCGTGTGATAAATGCCAGAAATCCCTTAGCACCAGGCAGGATAACAGATTATCTTCACTGGGGTGTAAGCCATCTTTATACTTTCCTGCATTCTCTTACAGGTTTTTTGCCAATAAACATGTCTTTCATTATCACGATGGTGATGCTACCTCAAACCAAGCTTTAAAAGGCATATATATGAAAGAGAACTTTCTCCTGAGCCATTCCAGCCCAATAATAGATACTTACTCTTAGTACTGGCCTGGAAGGAAGAGCAGAGCTTCTTCTGAGGACTGGCTGCTCATGCCTGCTCCTCTCGGCCATTATTTGGTATGTTGCCTTGTGTGGATCAAAGGCTATGATCTTCCCCTTCCCTCCCTTCCTTTCTTCTTTCTTCCCTCCATGCCTCTCTTCTTTCTTCTCTTCTGCCTGCCCTCTCTCCTCCCACCTCTCCTTTCTTCCTCTGACACAGTCATTGACAGTGTTAAGCCTGAGCTGGGCCTTAAGAAACCTCAGCACCATGATCTGAAAGGTTCCTCACAGCTTCAAACTTCAGAGGACCTCATCCTTGCTATAACTGAAATCCCAGGAAAAAGAGCTACTCATTGAATATAGCCCCTTTACCTGTTCTTGTCAGTGCTATGTGTGGGCTTCCGGGTCACCTTCAGATCTGGTCAAGAATTCAGACACCTGAGTCACAAACTCCTCCAAGCTACCTCTGCTGACATCTAAACTGCCTTTTAACTTGTTATTCTCACATTTTCAAGACTTTTCCAAAGAATTGTCTCATCCTTCAAGATTTGATTATCATTTGTATTCTACCCATAAGATCTTAAATTACATAGCCATAGGCTTTTTGGCCAGAACTGCCCCCTCTCCACCTTCATCCTCTGGCTCTTGGCTTAGTACACTATTTAGTTTAGCTCTGAACATGATACTTAGCTAATTAGTATAGCTCTTCTCTGTCCCACTAAATTGCAAAGCATGCGATTTACCAAACTTGGCATTTCTGAATGTCTTCTAGAACAGAGTGTATATTTAATATTCATTTGATTTATGATAGAATTGTGTGAACAGGTACTAAATCCCTGGTTTCAGGGAGACCTTCAGTGACAATTATCTTTTAAAAATTAATTCCTGGTCAATAACTCCCAATAGACATGGAGAGGCATGGAGGGAACACATATTTCACAGGGGACACAAAAGCTCCAACCCTTCCTCAAAGTCCCACCAAGGAGAGGAAGGGCTCTCCCTCCCTCAGTGGTCATATGTACATGGTCTAGAGACCCCAAAAGACCCTTATCCAGGGGTATTTCTCTGTCCTTACATCTCCCTTCTCCTCCACCTGTGCCTCTCTTCACTCCCCCTCTGTTCACTTTGTGCTGCTTCCTTCTCTGAAATACAATTAAACACGTATCTCTTGAGTTAAAAAAAAATGAAGAAAGCCTTCTCTGAAAGCACCGACATGCTGCTCAAAGGTTGCTTTTCCTTAAAGCGGCTGAGACCATGCATTGCTTTCCTCCTGTATAGCTCCTACATCATTCCTTGCTCACAGCATTCCTACCTCTGCCTCCTTACCAGGAGGGATTGAGCAAGCAAGAGGAAAGGCAGAGAGCAAGTCTAGGCAAGTAGTAAATCCAAATACATCAGTAATGATCCAGGCTAACTTGTGGCCTTCACCAGTGACAAGATTTCAAATCAAACAACTATCTCAATTCTTATTTTATCAATAATCGGTACTTCTATATGTTTGATTCTATTCATACCCACATGGACGCCAGCACACATGCACACACACACACATATATTTAAAATATTATTGGTTTTAGCATTCATTTGTTCATTAAATATTTATTAACGACATACCTGGAGCCATATACTGTGCAGTTTCCTTGGTATATTGTATTTATAGCAATTATTATAACAATGGGACTTAGTAGAGGAAAGACACAATAAAGAAACAAATGAAGGAACAGGCCAGTATATATTCTGTTGACTCCTAAGCAAGATTTAAGTAGGGTGAGATTCAGACTAGTTTGAATGGCTTTATCAGAAGGCATTTTTAGAATGCCTTCCACAGGACATGAGGATAAAAACCTGAAAGCTGAGAGTGAGACAGCCACGGAGGAGACAAAGGTCAGCGAGAACAAGGAACCTGTGGGACCAACAGCATTGGCCAGGAAAGGCCTCACCTGTGCTGGGAGTCAGGAGACAGCACAGCAAGGATAGATGGGTAAGTTAATACAAGGGGCCAACCAAGAGCTGCTGGAGTCTAGATAAGTAGCCAAGGACTCAGAAATGAGGAAGCCATTGAGGAATTTCAATCAAGCAGTGACTCTGGGTGTTAAAAGATAGCCCTGCTGATTAAATGGAGAATGGATAGCGGAGGTGCTGAGAAGGAAAGAGATGAGGTAGGAAGGTGAAGTAAAGATGGGCACTTAGACTAAGCCCTGGGGTGCAGGGAAGGGGTGAGGCATGCTTGAGAGTGGAATCAGGGTGCTTTTGGGGAATTCTGTCTATTAAAAGCCTGGGATAAAGAGCAAGCAAGGAGTCCTAGCATTTTGCTTTAGCAGCTGAGATTGAAGCAGGACTGGGTTCATAACAGGCTTGGGAAGGGAGGGCAAGCAGAAGGTCAGTGGGAGCACATAGTTCCTGAAATGCCCAGAACACCTCTAAGTGGAAACAACAGACATCTGGAGGTGTAAATTGTTCTAGGGAAAACTCAGTCCTGGGAGCCCAAATTAAGCATCTATTTGCAGAAAAAAATATCTGATATCCAAGACTACGAAGAAAAGGTGCCAACCTCATTTACATCTTCATTTTCTCAGCTTTTCCTAGGAGAATGGCTTACCTTTTCACTTCCACTGTGGAATCTTATTATATTGTCAAGACCTGAACAAACCTAGCTCCATCCCCTGAAGCAAGGACCCTTTGCTTATGATTTATTATGCTTCTCTCCTTGACTCATTTATACGGCCCCTTCGTGGATTGTTCCTGAACTATGAGAACATTTGCTGTGTGCCTAGGATTGTATGGAGTCCTGCCTTTTTGACTGGGAAACGCCTCTTGGCCCTCCTTTAAAACTTCATCAGCATGGCCTTCTCAGCCTGTCTTCCTTTCTCCTTCCTCCAGATGTGGCTAGGTATGCCTACTAGGGTATTATTTATGTTTCCTTGGCATAGCGTCCACATGGATCTGCATTATTTAGCATTGTATACCCAGCACCTTACACTGGGTCTGACATACAGTCGAGTTTAGAGGGTCACTGTTAAGTCAGTGGACACTTCTCCTGGTCTCTGGCTCAAGAATAATAGTTATGGGTGGGAACCAGGCCAGCAGTTCTATCTGCAGCGTGGTGAAGTCGGCACTAAGTACTTCCCCAAGGAGAGTTCCATTCACTTCTCATCAATTAATAGGAGCAGAAAGTGTGGATCGAGAATTATTGGCTCTGCAAGCGTCAAATTAAAATCCTGGCTGAGGACACTTAACTAGCCCTTTGAGACACTTGTTGAGACAGAGAATCTAAATGCACTGAGTTTTTGACTTCTTGTGCAATCTTTAAAACATGCCAGTGGTAAGCTGTCATATGGTTAGTGTGAAAAGTTGAATGTCAAGCTCTTCCTTGGACATGGTGTTTTAAACAAAATAAAGCAAGCCCCTATTATCCTGCCTTCCTCATGTGGTTGCCGATTTGTCCCAGGTGCAAGATGCTCCTTTCCATAGTCCCATATCTCTCCATTTTAGCAGTCTTACACCAGTGAGAGCAAACCAAGGAAAATAGGCTCCGTATAGATTTATGTAATGTAATGCTATTTTTCCCAGAGCATTTAGATCATTTTTATATCCTGCCTCGCTTTAGCAATTTTCAAAACAATTTGTTTCTTATTAACAACCCTACCTGAAAGCATGATGTTTATGTTCCAAGCATACATCAAAGTTTACCCTTAAAAAAACTAGAGGAGTGTCAAACAGCCATTTAACTCACCGTGAAATGAGACTTTCTTACTTCCAGAGAGAAAGTAGAAGCTTAGAATGAAAGCATTATAATAGGAAGAGGGCTAGCCTCTAATTTCAAGCTATCTGTGATATTGAATCTGAACAAACAGACTTCTTTACAGTGTTCCTGAGTTATTATTTCCAGAACTTTAATAACTTTACAGCAGGAGGTCACAACACTTAACCAGTCACACAGAAGGTACCAGGAACAAAGGTTAAAAGATTCAGTTTCCCAACAAAGCATTAAGATAAAGCAAACAGTTATTTCATCTTTTGGTGCCTAATTTATTTAGATCAATCTTTGCAACTTAGAGACATCCTTTCTACTGTTGACCTGCAATATGCCGCCCCATATAAAATGAAACATTATCATATATGAAAGCACAACTGAACATCTTAATAAACATATTCACATTTTGCTTTTTTTGCTAATTTAACTGCCATAATAGTACAGCCACCTCGCATTGCCATATAATTTATGACCTTCTGGAAGTCGAGACATTTCTATACAGCGGCATCTTTTGTATCTGATTTTGCCTTTCAGTAGAGAAATGAAAGAGAGTCATCTGATAAACTGATGCAGTGAGAAATAATGCAGACAAGGAAGCAGTGCAGAAAGTTCTGTTTGGGGTTTTGCTCACACCTGAAGAGACAATAGTGGGCATGTTACTTCATCCCAAGAGCACATATACCTGGCATTTCTGTGAGTCAAGGTGCTCTGGAGACCCAAATCAAGGTGGTTTGTGCTAGAGATAAACCCCGTGTCGCTCTCAGTCTCAAAATCTCCTGTACTCTGCACTGTAACAGCATCTGTGTGACTTGACTCAAGACTGACTTAAATTTCTGAAATTAAAAAAAAAAAAAAATGCTTTGAGGTTGGAGAGATGGTGCAGCAGTTAAGAGTGCTTGCTGCTCTTACAGAGGTCCCAGTACTTCCTAGTGCTCACATCTCATTGCTCACAACCACCTTTAACTCCAGCTCCAGGATATCTGACATCCTCTTCTGGACTTCCCAGGTACCTGTATCCACCCAGGTACATCCCTCCCCCCGGCCCCCCCCACACATATACCTTATTAAAACAGAATTTAAATCTTAAAGGCATTCATTCTGCAAAATTTGAAAGCTCTCTACAAGAGCTAGAAACCAAAGTCAGATCTTTGATACATAAAACAGAAGTCAGTTTTACAATCATGCTGCCTGGTTATTTGAACTTCAGGGATCTCTCCTCAGCCAGAATTCAAACTGCTCATATTTCTGATACGTTCCCTTGACCTAAACTTGACTGTTTCACATGCTGAGCTGAAAGCTGATAAACAAGTCCATCCCTGGCTAGTAAGAGAACAAACTATCATGAATTTTCTCCTGAAGAGTAGTATGAGACTGAGAATAAGACTGAGGACTGGCAAGATGGCTCAGTGGATAAGGGCGATTGCCATCTCTTCTGATGACCTGAGTTTCACATGGCCAAAGAAGAAAAACAATTCCCACAAGTTCTCATCTGACCTTTACATGTGTGCTACAGAATGCATGTGACCTCTGCATGTGTACTATGGAATGGATGTGGGCATATATGTATGCACATAAATAAATAAATAAACACAACTTTTTAATGAAGAAGAAAACTCTCAGAAACTTTAATTACTAAGAAATAAGCTTTTAGGCTGGAGAGATGGCTCAGCGCTTAAGAGCACTGACTGCTCTTCCAGAGGTCCTGAGTTCAAATCCCAGCAACCACATGATGGCTCACAACCATCTGTAATGGGATCGGATGCCCCCTTCTGGTGTGTCTGAAGACAGCTACAGTGTACTTATATACATAAAATGAATAAATAAATCTAAAAAAAAAAGAAAGCTTTTAAAGTCAAACAAGCATGGAAATTGACAAAAATTATATATGTGTGTATTCGTGACAGTCTTAAAAAAATGAAAAAGATGTCAATAAGGAAAATACTCCAAACTGTGAGATTATCAAATGAGCCATTTGATGAAACAGTACACAAGCAATAAATCCTATATAGGAAAAAAGGGAACTGCACAGGACATATTGACCTGTAAGGGAAATAGCATTTAAAATAATACATTTGTGTATGTAGAAATGTTGGAGGCCATTGTTATTAAGAACTTTCTTTTGGGAGCTATGTGGTTTTCAAGGTATTTTGTGTCCTTGTCTGTATTTTTACAACAGACATAAAATACTTTGTAATTACCAAAGTTTGCCTTTTAAATTTAGGCAAAGAAAGTACATATTTAGAAAGTATGCCCAGGGGCATGGCTACCATTCATTCCTGAAGTTTTCAAAGTGGTCTTGCATCATGCCCAAGGACAGGATACCATATAAAGACCTGATTGTGACTACAGTTGTATAACACTATCCCTTTCTACCACATTGTGGATGGCATCATGTTCACCTTCTTTAGAAACATTTCATGGGCTCATGGTTAAATTTCATACAGATTTTATAAAGGCCTCACATAGAACTTCTATTTAAATGCTACCTACAGAATAAGTTGCATTCTTCCATTCAATACATGCTCCAGCTCCTGAGATACTGGAATGATGCCCACCAGTAGCAAATGGGCACTAAATGCTCTTCTTAAACTGAATTCAACTACAAAACCTCTCTTCTCTTTTAGTTTGCTGGTGTAACTGTGTTGCTATCCCTTAAATTTCTTGTCTCTTATTCTCTTGCTAATTTCTTATATCAGTGATTCTTACTAATAAACAGATGGGCACAAATAAAACTTAGAATAAACTGAAAAGATGTACTGAAAAGAAAATTGACAGGAGAGTTAAAATGCATCCAGTGAGGAGTTGGGTGGCACTGAGCTGCTTTACCCCCTGTAGACCAGGGACAGCATGGGGGGAGGGGCAGCAGACAGAAGCAGAGACCCTTAGTAGAATGATTGTCAAGCACAACCCAACAGAGCAAGGAGCTGGGGGACCCTCACTATCCTGTTTCATCCCAGTCTCCCATCTTGTACTTTTGCTAAATACAGCCAGAGGCCAAGCTAGAGGCCAAGGAAGACACACAGAGAAACTCAGGAGCCACTGAATCAAAGGTGGAGACTACTCAAGGGGGAGCTAGCCCATACAGCAGTATTAATTTCTTTGATTATAAGTGTTCAGAAGTAGGTGATACCTATATGCAGAAGTAACATTTTAGACAGAGCTTGCAGTGGCCACTTGTATTGAGCACTCCTGCATAGCAGAGCTTCCCACTCAACGCAAATTGGCAATAACCTGCTTTCTGTTGTGATGTATCTTATGTCCATATAATAGGATGAGCCAAGAAAATGTTCTGGAGTAAACACATTAGTTATCTCATTCTTAATTGAAATGCCAGGTGGATTTAAAAATAACTGTCCTGGCTTCTTTAGGAGAAACGTCTGTTTTCAGGAAGGGCGATATTACATAATGATGGTGTCTTATGTTGACACTGCTGAAATGAATTTGCCCATAATCTTGTTTAATTTCTCTGTTTTCACTATTCATTAGGGAGGGAGTTTATCTACTAAGGATGTTGTATTTCAAGACGTGAAGTGTCAGGGAGAATAAGAAGTAATCAGGCCTCAGAGTTATTCAATCATGACTTCGTAGAACTTAGAGCTCAGGTGATTGCTGTGAACATTTAATCCCAATGCTTCATTTTACAACTGAGAAGGCAAAATCCCATGGAGCCTGCATAACATGTCCAAGGTTATCCATTGTATTAGGGCCCCAGGCCTGACAGGTCTTTCTCTCCACTCCAAAATTAAGGCATGTGCTGTGTACAGCTAAGTGATTGTGCACAGGGTATGCAGCAAACATACTCACTCACTCAGCCAATACTCTGTGAGCGAGTGCCTGGCACCAATGCCTTGGAAATAAGAAACGGAAAAACCACCCACAAATCCTCTTTTCTTGTGAGTGTACATTCTATAATAATAATAATGATAATAATAATAAAGTATTTAATTAAATGTGTGTGTGTGTGTGTGTGTGTGTGTGTGTGTGTACTTGCATGTGGGCACATGCTGAGAAGAGGGTTGTGCAGACATCTTGGAGGAGGAGGAGGAGTATGGTTCTAGGTACAGGGAACCACGAGTGCAAAAGGCTGGGAGACAGTGCCAGGATGCTCATGGAGGAGGAAGCAGATAGCCACAACTGGAGCAGAGGCAGGTGGAAAGGAATGAGATGAGACCCAACACAGATGGGCACAGTGCAGGGAGGAAGATCAGGCAGGGCCTTAGAGGCTGGTGGACTTTGGATTTTATTTGTAGTGGGTGAAAGTCCATTTGTGCATTTGTTGGCAGAGGAGTGATATGATCTGAAGTGAGTGGACAAAGATCAGCGTGGCACTTTGAATAAAAGAACATGGAAGTAGAACATTGAAATAGGAGGAGAGGAGGAGAGGAATTAATTAGGAGACCAGGAGGCTGAGGCAATGCTTCTACTGGCACTACATAGGTAGAGCATCTATCCACGTCAGAAGGTCAATGTAAGAAAGGGAAAATACAAATCAACAATGACTCAAAGACTGTTGGGCTGAGCACCAGAAGAGCAGATTCCATCTGCATTGAGAACAGGGAAGTGAAGGCATCATGGGTCTGGGAGGAAAAGTGTAAGCATAGCTTTGGCATTTAGATTTGAAGTAGTTGGTACGTCACTAGACTTCAAAAGGAATATTAATTGGTACTACTCAGCATATAAATGATGGGAAATTATAGTGTTAGTAAGTTAGTTGAGATCATCTAGATAATATGCATACTTAGAACACTAAGACCCTAACACACTCCAAAGTCTAAGAGATAGAAGAATGAGGAAGACCCACGCAAGTTTGTTGAGAAGAGGGGAGCACTGTGATAGAACGGCTCCCTAGAAGTAAATGAAATCATTTTCCAAAGACAAGGCTCTGGTCAGTTCAATCATAATAATTCCAGAAGATGAGAACAAAGAATTGACTTCTTGGATTAGTCAGTGGGACATGAAGGACCAGGGCAACCTTGGCAGGTACAGTGTTGCTGCAGGTGGAGAATGAACTGGTTCCAGAGAAGAGGAGTAAGAAGAGAATGTTCCACATTTCTAATCATCAGGGGAAATGTCAATCACAATAACTTTGCACATGACCTCACTCCAGTTGGACTGACAGTTGTGATAAAGGAAAAACAGGAACAAGTGCTGGAGCGGGCTATAAAACACTGAGCATGTGCACAGTTGCTGAGAAGATAAAGTTTGGAGGACAGTGTAGAGGAGGGCCTTTTAAAAATTAACAAAGACCCACCCACAATCCATGAACCCTAACTAATACTAGTGATGTAGCCAAAGGAAAGAAAAGTAGTATGTTGGCAAGACATCTGCACTTATGTGTTTATTGAAGCACCGTTGACACCAGTGAAGAAACGAGAATGGCCCAAGTGCCCATCAACTCATGAACAGATAAAAAATAAGAATGCAAACTAGTTGTGAGAGTTGAGTTCTTGTCAGTCGTGACAACAGGGATGGTACTCTAGGTTATCATTAAATGAAATGAACCAGGAAGTCAAGCAGCACATGAGTCTACCATGTGGAAGTGAAAGGTGCTGCTCTCATAGGACTTGAGAGAACAGTGATTTCTATGGGCTGGGTTGCACAGGTTTCACAGTGAGTGTGAAATCATAGCTAGGGAGGAATAAGAAGTTCTGCTGTACTGTCACACAGTAGGACTGACAGCAAATAACACTGATTTCCTGCGTACTTTTAAAATGTCTTAGAAAAGAATCTTTAATGTTTTACCATAAAAGGTAACTATTACAATTCATATATATGTGAATATACTTGCTATATATGTATGTGTGCTCTTCCTAAGCACCATTTGGTACATTCATACCGAAATATCACATGATCTAATATAATAATGTGTTTTTCATGTGTTGAAGAAAACTAAGGCAAAATGTAAAAAAGAATTGGAGAGGAAAAAAAGCTGGACACCAAGTTCAGGCTAAGGAATGATGGTATTGTCTGAAGAGGGGTGGGATCAGGAAGAGTACCTGTTAAATAGAAGACATTGTGGAATGTATTTAGAAAGATCTGGAAGGTGGACGATGGTAGGACAAAGACTGGGACAATCTTGAGTAGGAAAGGCAATGAGATCCAATGCACAAATAGAACTGGCCTCAGATATAACATCATTCTGAAGAGAGGATGTCAGGGTCATGGTTATAGATGACGGGTTGGTAGACTTGATCTTGGAAACCTGTGGAAACTCCCTCATGAAAATAATGTGAATATTTTCATGAGGGAGTTTAAAAAGAAAAATGCAATCATGGCATCTTCTTCATTTTCCTTAACCCCCTCAAAAATAATGTCAGGAGGAGAGGAACTGGTTGGTTTTTTGTTTTTTTACAATTTGGCTTGTAACATAATCTTATCATGATTATCTTATGTATTATGGAGCATTTAATTATAGCGCCTCATTATCTCAGAGGAAATCATAACTATTAAGAATATGGAAACAGACACTGTCAGCTTTGGGGACTTTTAGAACATAAAAGCAATTCTACTGCAGCAAATGGGTACTACTAAGGGGTTTTAATATCATCGCTTTCCTATACGCTAGACAGATCTACGTGAGCAATGGTAGGAATAAGGTGAATTGACCTCAAATCCAAGACTTTGATACAGATGCTTCTTGAAACTCCGGTCTCACAAAATGGATTCATCTCAAATTTAATAGGCAAGAGCATTCATGAGAGCAACACAAACATGACAGCAGCATTTAAAGAATGAGTCAGGATCAGCCCATCTAGAGTCAAATACTTCACAGCTATGTGGCTTTAGGGAAATTATATAACTTATATACATCTCAACTTCTTCAGGAATGAGGATCACATTGTTATCCATCCCTCAGAGTTATTAAGAAGATGAAATGAACACAGGTACTGCCTAGAAAACTGCAAACACTGCATAAATGTTCGTTAATTATATAAGATCATTATGAATAATCAAGACTTGACAGAAAATGCAGCCAAACATGGCACCTAGAGTTAATTCTTAAGTTTCTTCCCTTTAAAGCTGCCAACTGGGAAATCACATGGAAAAAATACATTTGACCCTTGGTCATCTTAGTACTTTATTTCCTCTGACTCTTTCTTAAAATTATATCATCACAAAAGATAAGAAGATCCCATTATATTTTATTCTTCTGAGGAAAAAGATGTAGGGGCTCTAGAGATAGCTCAGTGGTTAAGACCACTTAAGTTTGGTTTTCAGTGACCACATCAGGTGGCTCACAATTGATCTTAACTCCAGCTCCAGGGTATCTGCTATAAATGTCTGCTGGTTTCAGGAACACACAGACATGTTCAGCTTCTTATGTGAAAGCCAGAGATTCAAACTCAGGTCAATATAAAACAAGCACTCTTACACAATGAGCCATCTCCAAAACCCTGAAGTTTTCATTTTAAAAAAGATGGTTGAAAATAAGCAAGTAGGGCAGACCTTGAGCGCAAGCTCCGCAGCCAGTCTCACAACACCCAGAAGAAGCTCCACTTCCAGGCACTCTAACATGCCCAGGATCAGAGGTTAGGAGGACACAACATCTGTCCCAACACCAGAAGTAACTGAGACCAGCAGGATCCAGGCACACAGGAACTCTGCCAGCCCAGTGTCTCGGGTTGCTTCTGGTCTATCCGGGTGGCTGGTGCCCTGAGCAGACCTTGGGGGCAAACTCTGCAGTCATTCCCAAAAAACCCAGGGGAAGCTCCACTCCCAGGCGTTCTAACAAGCCCAGGATCACAGGATTCCAGAATCACAGGATCACAGAGACAGCTTGACTCTGAGGAGTTCTGACACAACCAACATCACAGGAAAGACAGGCTCCAGTCAGATTTAGCAAGGGCAGGTAGCACTAGAGATAACCAGATGGTGCCGGGCAAGCGTTAGAATATAAGCAACACAAACCAAGGTTACTTGGTATCATCAGAACCCAATACTCCTACCATAGCAAGTCCTGGATACACCATCACACGGGAAAAGCAAGATTCAGATCTAAAATCACTTCTCATGATGATGATACAGGACTTTAAGAAAGACATAAATAGCATCCTCAAAGAAATACAAGAGAACACAGGTAAACAGCTAGAAGCCCTTCAAGAGGAAACACAAAAATCCCTTAAAGAACTACAAGAAAACACAACCAAACAGGTGAAGGAAATGAACAAAACCATCCAGAATCTAAACATGAAAATAGAAACAATAAAGAAAACAGAAAGAGAGACAACCCTGGAGATAGAAAACCTAGGAAAGAAATCAGGAGTTATAGGTGCAAGCATCACCAACAGAATACAAGAGATAGAAGAGAGAATCTCAGGGGCAGAAGAAACCATAGAAAACACTGACACAACAGTCAAAGAAAATGCAAAAAGCAAAATGCTCCTAACCCAGAACATCCAGGAAATCCAGGACACAATGACAAACCAAAGAATACTGGGAACATCTTTAAATTATACAATTCCTCATTTATTTCTTTTGCTTAATTAAACCTCCTGCTTGACATTAACTTCTTTACCCATAAAATATTATTTGGAAGACTAATATTAAATTTTCATAAGAGAAAATTGCAATCCCAGTTTAATTTTGAGTTCTTTTTGCATAAAATATTTACTATCTTCTCTTTATCTAACCATTGTTATATTGAAGTGGAAATTTCTGGTTTCTTTAATAACTCAGTTGTGTCCCACAATATTTTTCTGGAAGCTGTCTTGTGAGAGGACATGTGATGTTTTCCTGGAAACAGACACTTTGAGAGGGCACGTGATGTTTAGAAAGAGTATAAATAGAATCCCACAAACAGTGAAAGGAGGCTCTTGCATTGCTACATCGTACAATGCTCTGCTGGTCTTCACTGATCTTTACTTTGAAGGAAGAATTGTGGCAATGAACTTCTCCTGGTGTTCAGTTGATTCTGGCTGCTTCCCCTGAATCCTGGTGAGCCTTGGTGTTTCTGTTGGAGTGAGCCACCACTACTGATTCATGTTTGATGTTTGTTATTGAACTGGACTCTTGGTATCCTGACAATGAAAAGTGGAATTTCCCCTAGGGAACTACTTCTAAACAGATCCACAGCACCCTTTTCATTAACCTTCTTTCTCCCCTACCTCTGGTCTATGGGTTAGAAGGGAGTTTTGAAGCATTTAAGAATCCTAACGGAGGTTTTGAAAAAACCTAAACCTACTTTAAATGACAACTTATCTACTATGTTACTTTAACTCTGATATTTGGGATGCTTCATCAAATCTGAAAATTAAAAAGAATAACAAAAGGGCCTGGAGAAGGAGCTCAGTGGTTAAGCTCACATTCTGTTCTTACATAAAATCTTGGTTCGGTTCCCCACACCCATGTAAAGCAGTTTACAATCTCTTGTGACTCTAGCTCTAGGGGATCTGCTGTTCTCTTCAAGCCTCCAAGGTCACTCAAACTTAAGTCTCTCTCTCTTTCTCTCTCTCTCTCTCTCTCTCTCTCTCTCTCTCTCTCTCTCTCTCTCTCTCCCTCTCTCTCTCATATACACATACACACAAACAAAAGTAATAACCACCCCCAAACTGTGCAAAACTTCACACCTAGGAGTTATCAGCTGAGAGGACCAGAGAACAGCCAAGAACAGTTCTAGAGGCTATTCCTCAGCTCCACAGGGACTCAACATGAATGCAGATGGTTTATTTGCAAAGAATCTCTCATGTTGCAAGAGATACAAATGAGTGAATGTTAGAGTGGAGATCAAGTTTTGTGTTTGGAGTGAATTAAAGACGTTTCCGAGACCCCCCAAAGTCTGCAGCTGTTTTCATATTACCTTCTCTATTTTCAAAAAACATAAAGGTGCTGAAAGCCAGTTTTAACACTGAAAGTCACCATATTGCCAAGTGTCACAATAGTGCTCCGTGTCAATGTTTCAGCTAGCACAGGTGAAATACTACATAAATTGGCAGTGTTTTCATTTTATATCATTTTATTGTAACTGAGATTCAGTTAAATAGCTTCCCCTCTCTTCTCAAAAACAGTCTGGGTCTCTCCATTACACAGGCTGGGGAGGAGTGTCTATCATAAAGGATGTAGAGGAAACAGAGGACCCTGCCAGGACTGGCAGGTACCATCTCTGAGGGTCTGTTTGCCCAGCACCACTATGATTTCAAAAGGTTCCTTTTCCCCACCCCCTAAAGCCTTGTAATTGTCATTATCCTCCTTCCTCAACATCGGGGCACTTCATGGGGATGAGAGGCAATCAGTCACAGGCATTTGAAGGAAATTGCAGAGGACACTTCCATACCCTGCAGTTCCTGTGGTGCACGAAAGCATGCAGTAGCAATTAAGGGCCTAAAGTAAAGGAGGAAGATTAACAGGAAGAGAGTTGCTGAGCCCTACTGCAGTCAGCCAGGACAAAAAGTTTATTTCAAGGCCTTGACTTTGATCAACTATGGCTAAACTAATAACCCTGCCAACAAGGGAACATTCACACTAAGAAGCACTCAGACCAGCAGAGGCCAGAGTAGGGAGGGGCAGATTCCCATGGTATAACTTGATGATACAAAGCCAAGAAATGAGAGAGGAGGTGGTGTAGGCATTTGATGAGAGGAAATGTACATCCTAACTGCCCTGAGCTAAGGGAATCATCAGTACTCTGTGAAGAGGTCAGGAGTAATATAATTTTTCTTAAAATTATATTAGAAATATATATGCATGGATATCTATGTGTATGGATATAAATATGAGTATATAGTATAAATAAGAAAATATTTAATTTATTATATGTGGTGATACTCAACTAATTCCAAGCACAATATAATTCACTCCATTTTGTAGTTTTTGCTTTTCCTCGATTAACACTTTTGTTGTCCTGATAAACTTTGTAACTCAAATCTCCCTGTCTTATTACTAAGGGTTTCAAATGACATACAAAAAATGTATACTATCTTTGTGGCAGTGTGTGTAAACATACCTTTTTTAAAAACTACCAGAAGAGGAACTGTTAATGTTGGAGTGTCCTCTTACAAGGGCATGAAATTTGCAAAATGAACAACAGGGGTATAAGTAAATGACGATGAGAGGTACTTGGAATACCATGAGTAAATGGGTGGAGGCTCATCCCATGTGGACCTTTGGCTTATAGCCACTCACTGTCAGCCTATCTTACTAAGAGCCCATAGCACTACCCTATGTGTATGTGAAGCAGATGGGTGGAGAGGCAAATGCAGGCCAACACACTACTACAAGAAGGAGGGCAGTAGTCAGTGTCTGACGAACAAGTAAATGCACTACTTTGAGACACATTACTTCCTTAAAGGAGACCTTGAAACTTCAAAACAGAGCACACAGCAGAAGGCATATCTGTGTAATTTACAATGAAGGTAGTAAGTCATAAGGCATGTGAGAAATGTTGTGCATTTTATCTTTTTGAACTATGTGCTAATGAGTCTGCATTTGCAGTTTATTGCCACCTAGACCTGGGGGATGCACTAGAGAATCAATGGCACTAGAGAATCATACAGCTAGTGCATGCTCTATGTTCTGATCCGAATGTTTCATCTTACTGGTACTAAAAATTAACTAAGTAGTGTCCCTTTGAGGAGTATTCTCTTACCAGCTAAGAGCAACAGCAGGCAAAATCAAAAGGACTGTTGTGCCCATGACTGTTTTCTGAAGCTGTTGCCTCTAGTTATAATTAACTTTATCTGATTTCTATTTGAAATGTCTGATTTGATTCTAGCTACCTTCTGCTTTACCACTCCACTACAACAATATTAATATCAGTATTTACTGTATCATTTATAGAGGTCTTTCTGGGTTCTAGGCATGTGCTAGCTGTTTCCCATGTTTAGCCTCAACTCATTGAATATTACACAAATAGATGCAAACATTGAAACTCAGGAGATAAAATTTTCCCCATGGTCATACAATTAGCAAGTGACAGCTGTGGATCTGTAAATCTGAGCAAGGAAAAAAAAAAAACATGAGCTGAATACACTTGGAGCCATGCCTCATTCTAGTGGGCTCAATGAGTTTGGGGTCTTCCACATTTGCTGCCCAGTTTGCCACTTGTTGATTTCTCTTTTCACAATGGCTCATCTCTGTCTTCATCTGGAACTGAATCTCTTTAGATCAACTTCTTTGTATCTGTATATGTGTTTGGGTTCCTTCCTCAATGAGATTGCCAGTGTACCATATAGTTATAGCTAACATATGATGAAAAATAGAAATATCTTTGGGCCTGCTCCCTCTCCTTAGTTAAATTCTATTTTAGGCCATATTAAAACTAATACAAAGTCTTGTTAGAGAATGTTCATCTTCTAGTGCTCTGGTAGCAGGAACCCATCCCCCATTCCCCAAAATGGTTCAAGGTTAAAAGGAAGACATGAGTCTACCTGTCTTCAGGAAGCACTCTCTCCCTCCCTGTCTGCAGTGCTCAGCCTACCTTCATATAGGGAGATACACATAATCTCAGCTTTTCCTGAAGCCAGACGGAAGCCTGTGCCAGGAAGGAATTATCTGGAAATGTCACATGCCTCTAGACACCACCCTTAGTCTCTAATACCTAGGCTGTTTAGGTCAGCCCTCCAGGTTCAGGATTCCACGCTCTGGATCATTCCCACCCTCTTTTTATGATTGGCAGCAAAGGCTGACAGCTGAGACACTTCATCATCCTGCTTTTCATCAGAATTCTGGGCAGATGGTAACCTCTTTTTATGCTGCCCTATTTCAGATGTTGTCTTAAGACACTGTGTGTTTTATAGGATTTCCATCTATTAGACAAAAGCCACACACACAGTCTTAGATAATCTCACTCTTTTGATCTGGGGAGGTGGCTGAGATTCATCAGCTTTAAATTTCTGAAGTCCTTCTCATTTCAAAAGATCCAAGAGAAAGACCTTTAAACTCAGGGTGGGGGAGGATCTTTTATATAATTGAATGTATTGACCTTTTAATCTTTTAAAGGCTTCAGTTAAGGATTATATAATCATACAACTAGCCCCTTATCTATGCTATCCAATATGACTCTTAGCTGCTTGAGAATTTTCCTAATCATCAAGTCTGCATCTTTTGTTTAAGAGCTTTTCAAAATCAATCTCCTCCTAACGAAGTTCATTACTCTGGAATTCTTTTTCTACCCAGCTTTAGTGTCCAGAAGCCCACTTCCTTTTTTTAACCCAAGCCTGCCTTTCTCCTGTTTCCAATGCTGATCACTTTGTTAGAGCCCTCACCAGCCATGTCTTTAACATCTGCTATTTATACTAGTCATTTGTTGAAGGTAATCTAGTTCTTTGTTGTTGTTTTTTGTTTTTGTTTTTGTTTTTGTTTTTAATTAATCAACCTCAAAAGTGATACCCTCAAAATTCTTCTGGTTTTTTCTCAAATCTAAACCCATTTCTACATACTTGGTATTCCAGAACCCAGTTTAGTGATGATTTTTTTTCAATTACTGTACAAAAATTAACCCAGATTTGGCAGTACAAAAAAAGATTGTATAGCTTTCTAAGCTCAGAACTCTGTAATGCAAAAGTCCTGCACAGTGTAGTTGAGCTCTCTGCTTTAGAAGTTACAGTACTGAAATCCAAGGTTTGGGCAAAGCAGAATTCTTATCTAGAGAAAAATTTGCTTCCAATCACATTCTTGTTTTTAACAGACTTAAGTTCCTATGGTCACAGGACTGTGAGTTAGATCTTGGCATTGCTTCACTGACTCAGTTGTGCAAGTCTATCCATGTTCCCTCAGTCTTTTGGCCATGGATGGCAGGTCCTATCCTTCTTGTCTTTCAAATCTCTAGCCACCCTGGACAACTAGCCACAGAAAATCTTCTCGTCTACTGGGCTCCTGTGATGGGGTCATTCTGATAATGTCTCTGTTTTACGGTCATCTGTGCTATCTTATCTAAGCTAAGAACTATTCCCCAGCCTAAAACCTGCACTGTTTTCACTATCATTGCTAGATAGCCTATGCCCTTGGGTTTTACACTGTCTGCTCCCACAAGGTTCTCTGCAGCTGTATATAATTCTGGGTATTTGCCAGCACATTCAAGTGCCAACATTCCACTGAAACTGACTTTGGGCATTTACTGAATTGATGGTACATGAACCTGAGAGTTCACAAAATGGCAGATCCCTCCCCAAAGTATCTCTGAGGTAGAACTGAAGATTATACACCCACGGAGGCATCCGGGTTGCCTAGCAATGCCTCTCAATTCAGATGCGGGCAGTGCTGGATTTCACTACATTTCCAGAGAATTTTCAAACACTGTACTGGGAAAGACATATGTCTCTAGTATGTGACCCTTGCTCACAATTTCCATCCTGAGAGAAAAGCTAGAACGAACTTGGAGTCCATACAGAGAAAATTTTATGATATTCTCATACCATCCTAAGAGCCACATACAGCAAAAGGGTGGTGCAGAGACTAGTATTACATTATCAGTCATTTTAAGGCCCATCTAGCAGATAATTTTGTTTCTTAGAATAGTTCTGTGCTCCTTCATAAAAAGGCACCATCCTCTGATTTTTATCAAGACAATATTTTCAAGCATAGAGAGAT
Organism: Montemys delectorum; assembly: GCA_019843815.1. Classification (NCBI taxonomy): domain Eukaryota; kingdom Metazoa; phylum Chordata; class Mammalia; order Rodentia; family Muridae; genus Montemys; species Montemys delectorum. The sequence continues at coordinate 316 of JADRCD010236445.1, read as the reverse complement.
GCCTGTGAAAATTACCTAACAGGTAACAATTTATCTAACCTCTACTAATCAACATCTGTCTTGGGTCTTGAGATAAAGCCATGAAAAGTATGAATATTCTATCTAACCTGAATTCCAGAGAGAAAAGGTAATCTAAGGTGTTGAGCACCTATAAGAGTGACCTTCTAGCATATAAAATAGTTAAAACTTTAGCACTAGACACAAACTAAAACATTATATTACCAAATGAGCCCTGAAATATAAATTGTAGGAAGGAACATTAGGGCAAAGAGAGTGTCCTGTCCAGACATTCTCTGGGGAGGTCCATAGCAGGGCA
>JADRCD010236444.1:0-44610 GCA_019843815.1 Montemys delectorum | reverse complement strand
TAAAAATAATATAGTATTGGTACTATTTGTCACTGGTTAATTGGTTGTTAGTTCACAGTGTGATGATTAATGAAAGAAACTCAGTTGTTCATGTAGCTGACGAGGTCAGGCAACCAGGACTAGTAATAGACATATTTAAGGATGTCATTAATAAGGAAGAAGAAAATATTTATTGGATATCTTGTTGGTTTCCACTCAGTCTGTGTTGTTCAGAAAGCAAATTACAGAACCATGCAAAATCAGGCAAAGAAACTGAGCAACAGAGCAGTTCAACACAAACTCATTGCACATTCCGTGTTGAGAGTGTAGTTTTATTCTATGTTAATATCTGAAATAATTACACATTAATATTCAGAATTAAGTTTACGCATGCTTCTATAGTACTTTGAAGTTTTGGTTTAAATGAAGGACTTAAATGCCCTTCTGTAACTATTGACTTTGTCAGAAGAAAATGGGTAATAACCCATGTGAAGACACAGTTGGATTGTGTATCCTTAGGTCGTGTGGAGTGTACAGTTTAAAACATATTTTCCCCAAATTAAGCTTTTTTCCAATACTTGCTGGTACTGTGCTGTTTTCACCTGTTAATTTCCTCTGCTTGTCGGAACTTGCAGTCATCTAGACCTGGTTTGATTCTGTTTCTTGGGATAACTGGGTTTTTATCTTTCAGCAGATCCAAACCAGGGCAGTATGCAAGCTAGGGACCTGCTTGGCCACTGCCATGACCTTGGAAGCTTGTATATTAGGGCTTTGAACTTCTTGGAAAAGTGTCTTTTAAGCTCGAATTTTTATTTGTCTTTTAGAAATGCTCCAGTCCTCTGCTGATGTAAGTGTGTGGATCCAGATATGTAAATATGTTGCCAAGAATGAAACTCTACAACATTGTCTCCCCTCTTATTTAAACACTAACAAGATTCATGACATATGAAGTTGATGACCTATTACCTGTGGTTTGTTGAGAATTACTGAAGATGATTTTTCATATTGAGTTAGAGTTAGGCTGCTGGTCAAGGTTAGCTGTAATTCAACAAAGTGATACATATAGACACACGCTTAATACATATATCATGAAATAATAAAAACAAGCATTATATCCTCAGAGGAAAATAAAAGTCCCATTTCCCTTTAAAGAAAGGAGGCAGGAGAAGATTGTGAAATGCAATAACAGTGTGAATGGTGTTGATGAAATTTTGAGGCAAAACATAGAAAATAACCTTTTTTAGAAAACCATCCTAGTATGCCTGGTTTTTGTTTAGCGTCACAGGTCACAGAATGATTGTGCTGCTGCGCCTTAACATGCAGAGTAATTAGTGAAGCGCATCTATCTGAAGGGAGTTCTTGTGCTAAAGCAGAGCCTGACCACTTTCTTTGAGTGGACTCTGAGCAGTGAGGACCACTGCTGCTCAGCATGTTACATACACACCGTTGCCTTTGTTTCTAGATCCACCTTTTCCTCTGGGGACATTTGGGTAAATGAGAATGTTCCCTGTGCTTTGTGACTCCGCTTCTTGTTTCGAGGGAGGAGGAATTGCAGTGGATGGTTCTACTCAGCTGCCTTCTATGGAAATGATAAGATAGTTGGGAGGGTGGGGGCGGGATTGCTTGATTGATAACAGTTTACTTTTTACAATGCACTTGTTTTTGTTTATCTAAAAATGATTTAATGGAGTTTTACAGATCATGAAAACATAGGGCTATTGAGCATGTCTTAGTGTGTTTTTCTTTTGGCAAGTTTTATCTATGTGTTCTTTTCTAGAAACCTGAGGCCTGTGTTTCTTCTATTCAGCATGCTGGTTTTCTCTCTGAAAAATGTATTCTCAAATTTTCATGATCGGAGAGGATGTATTTAAGATAATTTCTTTGGGAGGCTTGCCAGACTAACAGTGTATGAAAGCATAGGACATGACTTAGAATAAACAGGAAGGTACCTCTGTTTAGATGTGACAGAAATGCTAGGAACCCTATTGGTTAGTTCTAATTGAACTGCCAAAGACAAAGATTGTTTTGTGGGTGCGCCCTGTCCATTTAGAACAGTGAAAATTTATTCTTTCATAGGTTCTTGATTAAACTGGCGAGAGAAAACTCATTTCATATTAAATGCATCAAAAGCCCCAATACCATTGAGCTTTTAGCAAGTAAGGTTTATTTTAAAAATTGGAGTACATTTGAATATATTGCAAAATATATATTTGTGTGTGTGTGTTTGTGTTTTATTTATCTATCAGTATTTTTTTTTAGATATTTTCTTTATTTACATGTAAATTTCTCCTTTCCCAGGTTCCCCTCCAAAAAACAAACAAACAAACAAAAACAACAAGAACAAACCCCTTTTTATCTATCAGTATGTTCTTAAGTTGATCCTTTATGGTAAACCAAAGTCTTAACAATATTGACACTCAGTGGCTTTTATTTGCTAGTTGGAAAATCTATCAGTTTTGATTGATCAGTATCCAGAATTGTAATTTACAGCAAGTCTTTCATGTATATTCGTTGCTTTTATGTGTACAGTGTGTGAAGAGACCCCTTTGCTTAGTTTGCTGTGGTGTGCTTATAATACAGAAAATAACAAACAAAAATCCCAGCAATAATTACCAAAGCAGGAAAGGCAAGGCTTCTTCCAGGTTCTTTTAGATGATGCGCTGTGCTAATATGTAATGCGTAATTGAGTTTCAATTTCATTGTCTTTTTCCAATGATGCAATTGGAGTTTTACAATTTGTGCCTTGACTCCTCGTATTTACTGTGGACAGACAATATGTAGGAGAATCTGCTTTAAAATGCATTTTTGGTATATTGAGCATTTCATACATGTATGTTACTCAGAAGGGGTGAGTAAGAGAAACAGGGTAGCTGCAGGCTATCTTGTCTTCAGATAAAGGCACTTGTGTCCACAGAGGAGCAAAATGCTGGTTACTGGGGAGGCGCACAGTCACGCCTTGCTGCTTCCTAGCTTCCTGTTTCATTGAGGTACTATTTACTAGTATTACTTCTCTCATGTGTGATCTGACCCATGGTGTTCTGACTTACTGCTGCTGTTCTTAGAAGTTAGGTAAGAAGTCAAGAGTCAACAGGTTTTTAGTCTGCAAGTGCTTGCATGAACTTAAAAAAATAACAAATCAAGATTTTTGGTTATGATTTTCTGAAGATGTGTCAATATATGGTTCAAATTCTGTACCAATTCTATATGTAGAAAAACTATAGAAGTTCCTAAATTTTAGTTAACTGTATTGGTCATAAATTTCCTTACTGTGGTAAAACAAACCATGTGTCTGTAGACGCTACAGTTGGGAGACTATTTCTAATTTGCATGTATATGCCTACTGAATTTCATCCAAATTCTGCTTTTTTGTTGTTGTTTTGATTTTTTTGAGATAGGGTTTTTCTGTGTGCCCCTGGCTGCCCTGGGACTTTTTTGGAAGACCAGATTTGCCTCAAACTCAGAGATCCCCCTGCCTCTGCCTCCAGAATGCTGTGACTAAAAGCCTGTGTCACCACCCTCCTGCTCCAAATTGTTTTACTGTCTTAACCTATGAAAAGTTACTTAAAATATTTTAATAGCACTGAATTCACTGAATATCATAAACATGCAATTCATAAAGGAGGTTTCTATAGCAATGAAGTAAAATGTTTTGGAGAGGTATTCTAGTGAGTCACCCCAAAATGTACTATTGAATTAGACATAAGTGAGACAATGAAGAATGAATCAAAATCATAAAGTCAAAGAATTTCTTAAGTCAGAGTGTTTGTCATGAAGGCTCGTATGTGGATGTTCTTACGAGCAGCATTTTCAGTAGCTGAAATGGAGAACAGGCGAAATGTCCATCAATTGGTGATAGCTGAGTCAAGGATAGCTTAGTACAGTGAACTAAGTAACAAAGCTTGAATGTATAGTACAGCATAGATGAGCCTTAAAAGCACTGAGCTCCATGGAAGAAGCCATATAAAAAAAATCAAATGTTGCATGATAAAATGTCCATAACGTTTCTTCAAAAACAAATACATAGAGACAGAAAATACATCAGTGTTGTTGCCTGGCACGGTGTGGGTTTATGCTTAGAAAAAAGTTACTATAAACAAATAGAAGGTGGTCCCTTAGAAATTACTTCTGTGTGTGCACACAGGCCAAAATTGGGCTTTGGATTTCTTGAAGCTGGAGTTACAGGCATTTGTGCCACCAAATATGGGTGCTAGGATCCAAAGATCAGTCCTTCAGTGGACAGTAAAGTTTTTAAAGCAGTAACCATCTTCCTAACCATAAGTGATGTTATATAAAAGAAATATACAGATGCTAGAGGAGGAATATTGACAATCTTGTGCAGCCCTTGAGTTTATAGAAGAAAAGGCAGCAGCCACCATTTATGAGAGCATTTTATTGCCATATGTAGTGATATGTAGTGCCTGAGCTTAAAGTTTCATTTTTCTCTTGGTTGGTGTTGAACATTGCTTTGTATACCAAGTAGCCAATTTTAAACCTTTACAGTTTAAAATGTAGTTTTATTATCCTCCTGTGTGTGTGCATTCTCTTCTGTCTTTGTGTGTGTGTGTGTGTGTGTGTGTGTGTATGTGTACATACATGTATAGGACAGTAGTCTTTTGTGGAGGACAGAGGACAACTGTGTAGAGTCTTTGCTCTCTTTCCACCCGAGGTTCTATAAATGAAACACTTCTGTGGTCAAGCTGGCCATGACTTTCCTCACTGCTAAAGAGTTCAAACCTTTCCCCTCATTTTTAACTGGAGTACATCTTACCATCTGGAGGGGCTTCTGTTCTTCGGTTTACATTATTGGTCTGGTTTTGTTGGTTATAGATGTTCAAATTCTTTTCTCTGAGTTATCATTTCATCTTCTTTCACATAACTAAGTTTTACATTTTGATTTAAGTCAATTTATCAAGACTTTAAAGTTGTTACTTATTTTTAAATCTTTGATGAATTGTCCTTGAGAACCTTTTGTCCAACATTTGGCTCCAAATATTTTACCTCGTATGGTTTTCATGTAAACATTTAAGAGTTCATATTTTACATTTATATTAGCATTTGGCCAATTTATGTCATAGATTCTGCTATAAATTTTAATACTCCTTGAGACACCATTCTCAGGTAGTTCTCTGTACTAGTGTTTGTCAGAACTTTTAGATGGGATAGCTATTATGGAAAATTATTTTAGGGGTTTTTCTTTCTCTTTCTCTTTCTGACTGGTTTGATTTATCCTGACTTGCGCCACTCCCCAACACAGATTTAACACAGTGTAGACAATGACTGAATTCTGCTTAATGTTTACCAAAGTCCATGTTTGATTTGGAGATTGTGACTTCAATGTAATTTTTTTCCTTCAATCTTTGGTTGGCTACCTTATCTTCCTGCTTGTGTGGAAGATAGTTCATTCCTACTGTTTATTATACACACAAATACTTACTGTCTTAGTCAGCGTTTTTATTCCTGCACAAACATCATGACCATGAAGCAAGTTGGGGAAGAAAGGGTTTATTCAGTTTACTTCCACATGGCTGTTGATCACCAGAGGAAGTCAGGACTGGAACTCAAGCAGATCAGGAAGCAGGAGCTGATGCAGAGGCCATGGAGAGATATTTCTTGCTGGCTTGCTTCCCCTGGCTTGCTCAGCCTGCTCTCTTATAGAACCCAAGACTTCCAGCCCAGGGATGGCACCACCCACAAGGTGTCCTACCCCCTTGATCACTAATTGAGAAAATGCTCCACAGCTGGATCTCATGGAGGCACTTCCCCAACTGAAACTCCCTTCTCTGTGATAACTCCAGCCTGTGTCAAGTTGACACACACACAATCAGCCAGTACACTTATATATCTCACGTTTAATTTTTATAATTTCTTACCTCCTATATTTTTGAAAACTAGTAAAATACTTCAACTAATCTTTTAATGCTTCAGATAAATATTTCTTTTCATGTATTAGTTATGTCAAATTACAAGAAAATTATGTATGGGTACAGTTTGTCTTTGATCAGTAACTTTTTTTTTTCATCTTTCTGAGAAAAGTATTTACCCCCTTGAAATAGTGAAAGTAAAGGCTGAATATCTAAAATAAGCCTTTAAACTTAATTATTTATTGTGCTGATAGAAAACACATTCTAAATTTTGCCTAGTTATCTCTCCCTGTGTTTTTATTAAAAGAATTAAGTGTGGTACCAACCAGATTTTCATTGCTATTAATGAATTTTTAAAACATCTTTTAAAAAATTATTTACTTATGTATGTGTTTTGCCTGCACATACATACCTATACAGCACATGTATAAATTACAAATGACTATAAGCATCATGTGAGTGCTAAGAATGGAACCCAGGTCCTCTGGAAAAGGAGTCAGCACTCTTAACCACTAAGCTATCCCTCCAGCCATGACTTTTCATTGCTTTTTAAATGACACTTGTTTTGTTACTGTAGTGTGTATGTGTGCACACTCACATTGGGTGGCAGTCAGAGGAGGTCTTTGTGGAGGTGGTTCTCACTTTCTGTCTTTACATGTTTTCTGGGGATTAAACTCATTTGTTAGGCTCAGATAGCAAATGGCTTTTACCCACTGATCCAACTTGCATGCCCCACTTACTGCCTTTTTAGATCGAGGTTTGGATACTCCCTGACTTCTCTGTATAGATCATAGAAGGCAGCAAACACAAGATACAAAAGAAGCTTATGAGAGAGGATGTTACATCCAGCTGCTGCTGCCATTTATGTCTCCCGGGGCAGAAGCTTGTAAATGATGATGGGTATATGGTTCAGGGCTTTAGTTTGTTGTAGAGATAAATCATTAGTAATTTTTGTACATACCCTGAGGGATTAAGGAGGACTTGTGGTAGAGCCCTGGTATTCCAGGTGCTGAAATGTAAAACAATTGCATGTGGGAAACCCAACCCACAAGGTACTCAGAAGTTACTACTTTTTATCTTATGAAAGCTCATTTATTTCCTAGCTCATTTATTGCCAAGTGAGAGGAAGGCACTAGGGACCTTTTCCAGATTTCCAATTCCTGGGAGCCCCAGAAGAGACCTGAAAGTGTCTAAGGACAGGGAGAATTCTCAAGCGTAGGAGTGAGTCCTGTCCATGTGACTCTTCTCACCAAACATTGCCTGGAGATTAGTTCAGCCTGTGTACTCTGACCAAGATCTATAGATTTTGTGTCTGTTTTCCATGTCTAAACAGAAATCATGCTCAGGTTTGAATGTGGTATGACCTATGATCCTGTAAAGTACTGTATTGTAGAAATGCTAAAAGATAACTCAGTGGTCATGTACGTTGCCGCCAGGACTTTACTACCTGGGAGCCTGTGTGATATTTTCCCAGCCTGCTAGGGAGAAAGCCATCACTGTTGGGGAGGCTGAGGTTGCCACACACAGAATCTGCTTTATTGCATACATAGCAGACCTCATTTACTTTACCCGTGTTAAACCTGAGAAGTTTGGCATTCATTTGTGGTCAGAGCACATTCTGTGGGCCTTGGGACAAATTTCTTCCATTTCCCTAAACCATAAAATTATAATGACAAAACTTAAATGCAAAATTTCGAAATGTCTGTCTTTTCTCCTCTGCTGCTTGGCCTTGCTGGTCCGTGGTTTGGTTTTATTCTGTAAGACTCTCTTGACTCCCAAAGGAATGCTATGCTATAGCTGTTGAGAGCCCTTGCATGGGAACCAGCAACCTTGGGATTAAAACTCTGCTCCATTCTGACCAGCCAGGTGCCCTTAGGCAGCTTCCCCAACCTTCCCATGTAGAAGTTCCTTCAGTAGTACTTAACCTCAGGGTGTTATGAAGATGTGTTACTACACATCTGCAAATACTGAAGATGGTTCTTTGTGCTGTATAGCTTTATGCCAACTCAGCACAAGATAGAGTCACTGGAGACTAGTGAGCTCAGTTGAGAAAATGCCTGAATTAAGATCAGGCCATAGGCAAGACTGTAGGGCATTTTCATAATTAGTGATTGATGTGGGAGGTGAGCAGGTGGCTCTGGGTTCTATAACAAATCAGGCTGAGCGTGCCATCTGTACCAAGACAGTAGCAGTAACCCTCCATGCCCTCTGCATCAGGTTCTGGTTTCTGCCCTGTTTGAGTTCCTGTCCTGACTTTCTTTAATGATGAATAGCGATATAGAAGAGTTTTTGGTCATAGTGTTTCATTGTAGAACTAGAAACCCTAGCTAAGACCACTTCCCTGACACCGCCCCCCCCCCCCCCACTCCCAGCCGCATCTCCTCCTCCTTGTCCTCCTCGTCCTCGTCCTCGTCCTCGTCCTCCTCCTCCTCCTCCTCCTCCTCTTTAAATCGAGACAAAGTCTTGCTATGTTATCTGGACCATTGTCACACTTCTGCATCAGCCTCCTGGACCATCGTATCTGGCTAAGATAATTTCTAACACATTCAAGTGTTTCTCCTTGCTGATATTGGCTAACATTATTTTGTTTCATACGCTTTCCTTTACTGGAATTTGTTGTTGGGCGTAGATGCTAGTTGGGTAGGTGCTTTGCCTGCTTTTGGTGTAGAGAATACCCATTGTTTTTGTATTTGCTTTGTAGTGCCAAATGTCAGGAAGGGATGAGTCACAGCCTTGAAAGAGAATGGAGAACACAGAATTAGATTATTTCTTTTTGATACCAATCATGATTCTCATTGGTTAGTCAAGGCACACTATAGCTGAGACATTTCTGGTCTGACTCATAGATCTTTGATGTAGCCTTGAGTAAGTTACTTGCCTGGGCAGAATGAGAGAAATGTCTTTCTACTCTTGATCTGTGTCACTCCCCATTTAAACCTTAGCCTCCTTTGCCCAAGTAGTGGAAAATGTACAAACATTCTAAGGTGTGGTTTGTGTGTGTGTGTGTGTGTGTGTGTGTGTGTGTATGTATTTGTCTGTCTGTCTTTGTCTGTCTGTCTGTCTTTGGGCTTTGAGTGACCAATCAATTTATGACAACTTATAATGTGTCCATCTTTTGTGGATATCAGTTCTGACCACAGTGAAATTATGGTCATACTAGACACAGAAATGTAAGTGTCCTAGACTTTAAGAAAAAATGATGAAAAGACTAATATTAGTTGTATGATATCAGTGGAAAATCAGAGTCAGCTGAGGTTGGGGGAGGTGGGAGAGGTGGTTCAGTGGTTAAGAGCACTGGCTGCTCTTCCAGAGGACCTGGGTTCAATTCACAGAACCCACAAGGCAGTTTACAAGTGTCTGTAACTCCAGTTACAGGTGATCCAATACCTTCATACAGACATACATGCAAGCAAAACACCAATCCACATGAACTATAAAATAAGTACATGATTTTAAAAAATGTATTATTGGGTGTGATGATTCATTAGACTGGATTTAGAAGCACCTAAGAAAACGGCTTCTGGGTGTAGAGATGTTTCTAGAGAGGTTTAACTGAGGAGGGAGGAACCACCCTGATCTTGGAGAGTGCTGTGCTGGGGACGCAGACTCTAGTGTTCATCTCTCTCCTTGACTCCTTGACTGTGGGCAGACACAGTGTGACCATTGCCCCCACTGCCACAGCTGGTACCCTTTATTACTGTCCCTTCGCCATGATGGAGCCTCAGACTTCGAGTCACAATAAACCCTTTTATCCTTAAGTTGATTTTGTTAGGTGTTTTGCCACAGAAGAGTAATACATTGGGTGTTTGAAATTACAGATTTTTTTCTTCATGAAGATCATTAAGTGGTACAATAATTTGGGCCAGTAGTTTGAGTCAGCTGGCAAGAGCACTTGGTGCCAAGCTGATAGGCATTCAATCTGTAGGACTCACATGTTGGAAGGAGCGAACCAACTCCTGTAAGTTGATCTCTGTGGATGGATATATGTGTCTTCCCACCTCTTTACAAGTAAATACATGTAATTTTTTTTTAAGATTGAAAATAAACACAGTGAGTTCCTGTAGATTGCTGGTTTTAAGGGTTATTTTTTCTTCTAATCTGAGGAATTTTTTTTTTAATCTGGAATGTTTTCCTGTCTCTTCTCTTTTGTACCTTCTCTATCTCTGAGATTTGCCAAGGGTAGCAGCCCCTGCTCAGTAGGCCGCAGTAGCCATGCTACTGGTGAGGAAGAGCTGCTATGAAAATCCTTATATAGTTTTCTTTAAAAGGCGTGGGGTAGGGCTGACAATCAACTCAGTGATGGAGCACATTCTTAATTGCTCAATGCCATGAATTTGATCCTGAGCATCAAAATCAAGCAGCCAATGGGATGCGTGACTTTAGTGATAACAACTATCATTCTAAGATTTATGCTTATTATTTAATCATGTGTATGTGTATGTTTTCACATGGGGCTCATGGGAAACAAGAAGAGGCTGTTCAGTGCTGAAGCACTGCAGTTAGATAGATGGCTGTGAGCAGCCAGATTCGGGGTGGGAACCCAACTGAGGCTCTCTGTAAGAACAGCATGTGCTCTTAACTGGTGTGTCATCTCTTCAGCCGTGGAGCTGTAACTTTAATACACTAATGGGAGCTAGGACCTGCTAAGATGCTCAGCATTTAAAGTACCTGCTGGCTATACTTAAAAAGTTCAGGTCCCCAGAGTCGAATATGAAATGCTGGGCAGGCATGGTGACCTGCCTGTAATTCCAGCCCTGGAAAGCAGAGAGGCAGGGGATCACAAGAACAAGCTGGCTTAGTTGTATCCGTGAGCCCTGCATTGAGAGCTGCTGCCTCAATAATAAGGTAGGAGAGCCACGGCAGATGATGCCTACCATGAACCTTGGGTCTGTGCATATGCCTGCGTACGTGCTGACATACATGCACCACACACGATAAGTGCTAATAAGGACTCCCATTTGTAGCAGTAAATAGTATTGGATACTTCTCTTCCCTTCCCTTTCCCCTCTACCTTGCCTTCTTCTTCATTACTGGAATTTTCTGCATTTAGATAATCTATATTTGACATCTTTTTTTAAACCGGACTCGGGTGACATTCAGTTCTTTTACTGCTTCATGTCATGATCTCCAGAAGTCAGTATGTTAAAATGTATTCAGGTTTTTCTGCTGATAAATGAAGGGTCATGTAAGTTAAAGTATCAAAAGTTATTTGGGACTCAGGCCAAATCCAGGCCTCCTCTTGGTATTCTTTTCATGAGATTAGGCGACAGAAGATGTGGAGCAAGTGACCCAGATAGACAAACCCACAGTTTGTGAATGGGTCACATTTGGAGCCAATACCAGCTGGCAGCACATGCTCGACAGGGAGGTTCTACTGTGCCTTCTGGAGCTGAGTCACTTTGCTCTCCTAAGCTCACTTTGAGCCTCCTCCCTACTCCCATACAGCCATTTTTGGCTGCTGGTATTGCTTTGATTTTCAGGGTTATCCATGTGTTTCGTGACGGTTTTTGCTGTGTATCTTCATATCTTCCTTTTTTGGTCATTTGGCACTGTGAGAATCTTAGTCTCTCGTACTTAGTCTCCCTACACTCCCCCACCCCCAAAAAAGAGACAAAAGCTTTGTTAATTAAAGCAATAAAAGGAGACTGGAAGATATTCTTTTGGGTAGTGCTACATAAATTGCACTTTCCATCAGCCTGTGGATTGTTCTGCAATTGATGTATGTTAGTGATTAGAGAAGGAGTTTCATCAGCAACTCAAAGTACCTTAGCATGCAAGACAGCAGCTCTACGTACAATGCTGAAATGTGAACATTTGTAGACAGGAGAGACTGTTCAAGAAGTTTTCCTTCTTTGGATGTGGAAGGGCTGTAGATAGCTGAAGCTGCAGCAGCTGAGGAGAACAGTTAAAATGGACAACAGGAAAGCAACATATAGGGGACTGGTTGTGTCCACCTCTGATCTGCTTATGATACAGCGCCGATAGAGGCGTTAGGTGTCGGACATACATTGTGAAGAACACTGAAAGAAATGTGACTCACAAAAAAATGAGGAAACCCGCAGTCCTTTTTAATTCATTTTTCTGATGTTGTAAAAGGAATTTTCCAGTCATTGTGTTTTCTGATTAGTTTTTGCTCAAGTGCAAGTAGACTATTGACCTAAGCATATTACCTTTCTACTAAGCCACTTTATTGAATCCTCTTATGATTTCAGCTGACTCACTCACTTTCTATCTCCTTTCTCTTCTCAGTAGTGTTTTACCATAGTGTTCAATTCTACAAGTATGTATGCTTTCATTTGCTTTCTCTGCCAGAAATATAAATTATTTCTAGGCATTTCTCATGTATCCAAATCCAGTGCACTAGTATTCCCCATATTTAAAAACTTTTACTTCCCAGGAAAATTAGATTCTCTTGTCATGACTGCAGTACTTGGCACAGCTAGCTTTCATCCATCGCCAGACTTCATGGTAATTCTGTATATCCGCCAGCCCTGCGGGCCACGCCTTTGAAAGTCGTATTTGAATCACTTGTCTTTAGATCTCTTGTGCTTATTTGTATCGGCTCTAAAAGTTATCTATTATAGGATAATGCTTGTAGTATGTGAGTGGTCACTGTCTACAGATGAAGATGTAGCATAGAGTAGCATTTTCCTTTGCAGATAGAAAAAACTTTTTATATATAGTAACAATTTTAGACATTTATTTTTATTGCACATTATGAAAGAAGCCTTTCCTAAATATAAATCTGATTATGTGACTAAAAATTAAAGACTAGTTATTTTAGTAACCCAGTATACAAACAACAACCTCTGTCTTTTTTACCACAGTGCTCACAATCGCTTGGGTTTCTAAGTGTAAATGTACTGAGGGGGAGGATGGTATATTTGTCTTGTGTGGATCTTACATCTTCTCAGGAAATGCAGAGTTAAAATTTACATTTGTCCCGGGAGGAAGGGAATAATATTCTTTCTTCCAAAGCAGTTTTTAAAATATTTTTTTGTGTGTATAAAAGTATTTTTGCTGCATACACATTTGTGCACCTTGTGCCTGCCTGCTGCTCATAGAGACCAGAAGAGCATATCCAGTGTGGAACCAGAGTTCCAGATGGGCATTAGCTGCCGTGTGGGTGCTGGGAACCAATCCCACAGTCTCGGGAAGAGCAGCCAGTGCTCTTCAACTCTGAGCCATTTCTCAGGCCCTACAAGTATTTTTTTTTAAGATAACATTTTCAAACTTTTAATTTTATTTAAATATTAAGTAATATGTATATATTATTATATTTTTTTTCACATTTCATTTTTTAAAGACCATCTCATCATTTAATTGTTTTCTATAAGAATATCTTTTTGGAAGTCTATCTTTCTATTTCTAAGTATCCTCATTGCCTCTTTTGACACTGTAAATAATTAGTGTATATACTTGTGAAACTTCATTGGAGCCAATTTATAATGTGTGAAATAACTATTTGTTACAGTTACAGCTCTTCCTGTTCTGACAAAATATGTAGCAAAAACAACTTAAGAAATTGTAGACCATCGTGGCAGGGAGGCCAGGGGCATCCTGGGTCAGTAAGGAGGGGAGATGATTGTGCAGGCTGGAACGCTGCCTGCTTGCTTTCTTGGATTTGGTTTATACTGTCAGCCCTTGGAATGGCACCACCCATAAGGGTGGGGCTTCCTCCCTCAGGTAAACCTTTCCAGAAACACTGTCACAGGCCTACCCATAGATCTGTCTCAGATGGTTCTCCACCTGATTTATGTTTTTAGCCAAAATATCAAGTGATTTCTCCTAGGTGATTTTAAGTGTAGCCATGTTAATTGTGAACATTAGCCAGTTCCAAGTTTATCCCTTGTCAACTTGATAATCAAACAGTTTTTAAACCATAACCCCACGCTACAGTCTTCAAAGGCTCATGGCCGTCTCATAAAGCAAAAGACATTTGGTTCATTTGTAAGAATCCTAAGTTATTAACAGTGGTAGAACTTGTTCAGAAGTCCAAAGGGTCTTATGAGACCCGAGGTAAATTAGCTCTGAGGCCTTGTAAAATAAGAAGTTTTTAAAACTACATTAATTTCTTCCAGGATACAGAGTATACTAGTGTAGATACACGCATTCCAAAGAGGAGGAATAGAGGTGAAGAATGGGAATGCAAGTGGTGAGAACATCTCTCTTGTCAAATTGATTTGCATTTCTAAAAGTTGGTGCCTTCTATAGATGGAGTCTCGCCCTCAGGAAGTCTTCCTGTTACCCACTAAAGAGTACAAGATTTATCTTTCTGGCACTAATTAATCCTCAGCTTTGTATCCAGATAATGAGGCATATGATGCTCTCACTCCAGTGGACTTGGCCAGGTCAAGTTCTTCAGTTCTGCCATCTGAGGTATCCAGAGCTTCTAGCATACACGGGCTCTGCTCCATGCCTGCAGCTTTCCGTAGTAGACATCCAGTGGTGCTAACATTTCAACATACTGGGTTCCACACTGCAGTTGGGCATAAATTACGTTCATTGTGTCATGGAGCAGGATTTCAAAGTAGGGAGCCTAATTTTGCTTGGCCTAAGTGGCTTTGTACAGCCTTGATGTCAACCACCACGATCCTATAAATTCTGCACTAGTCAAACCAGCACCTGGTGTGCATGATGTTCCCAAGTTCTGCTGCCAACTCAAGATATAATCTGAACTCCTCTTCCATAGCTGCACTGGCCTTCGTGTTTTGTGGGACTGAAACCTAGAAAAATAGCTTTTCCTGAGTAAATATTTATAGGCAAGGAATTCCTTCAACAGGGAAGACTGTGGCATTTTCAATTCAGGATCTCTCTTGTCAAATTGATTTGCAGTTCTAAAAGTTGGTGCCTTCCATAGACAGGGTCTTGTCCTCAGGATGTCTTTCCTGTGACCCACTAAAGAGGACAAGATGTATCTTTCTGGCACTAATTAATCTCTTTGCTGCTGTTTCATCTGTCACAGTCTTGGGTGCACCTCTCACCATACTCAAGTTCCTTTCTGTGCTAAACTGCACACTTTGAAATATCTGCTGTGAATCTCACAGAGACCTCAATAAACAGGGTGAGCCACCACTAGGCCATGGCCTGAATGTTTTTGCCTTTAAGTTTGCTCTGCTAAACAACTCAGTCCTTTGCTTTTAGCCTAACTGAGGTTTTTAGAATGCAGCCAGACTCATTGCCAGAACATAACATGAATGGCCTCTAACCCAGTTCCTGATAGAGTCCTGTTCATCTCAGAAACCTCTCGAGAGCCTGACCTTTACTGCCTGTATTTCTGAAGGCATTCTGGTCTTCTGAGGTCCTGAATGGCCCATTCAGTTCTGCTCACAGCATTTTTTGGGTTTGTCTAGCCTGTAGCTCCAAAGCCTTTCATATTCCTTTTACACAGTTTTACAGGTCTATGAACCACAAGGTTAGGAAAGTTATTTTGTGTCTTTATTTTATTTTATTTTATTATTTTTCGATTACAATGAAGTATTTGACAAAAGCAATAAAGAGTGTATTTTGGCTCCTAATTTGCCAGTATATTCTGTCATGGTGAGGAAGTCACAATAATTGGGATTTTAGGGCAAGGGCGAATGCCAGTGTTCCTTCCCTTTTCTCCTTTTTATGCAGTCTGGGCCCTCGTCTTCCGGAAGGTGGTGCCTACATTCAGGGTGGCTCTTTTCCTGCCTCAGTTCAATTCATCTGAAAAAGCCCTCTAGGTAACAGTCCTGTCTGGATGAATGTCTTACAGATAGTAAAGAAGTTCATTGTTCAGTGCTAGGAGCAGTACCAAACGCAGCCACTTACAGCTTTCTTTCTTCTTTTCTAGTATCATAAATTCAGAGTGGTAATCTGGTAATCAGGGAGACAAAGAAAAAAAATGCTAGACTTAGAGATTCCATTGCAAACACTGCATCAATTCAAGGAAGGAAGAAGCTCTGTGTGCATATTTGGGACCAGAAAGTGAAGTAAGCTAGATGGTAAAGGATAGATAAGGTTTATCTGGATAGAGAAGTAGGGTACATATGCTAAGCTGGAAAGAAAGACTCAGGGACCACTTGAGGTGTTTAGTACAACAGTCTATCTGGAGACATTGTCCATAAGGTATCTCATCAAAGAAGAGATGGTATTCTTACTTCAGTAGGACTGAACACGTTTACTGAACTGGGTGAAAGCCAATAGAGTTTCTCTTTACCTTGCGTTCTTTGTTTAAGAATATGATAATTATACAGAGAGCTCTGGGTTTCATAAGGTCATTTTCATAAAGATGCAGAGTGCCATTCTCACTTCACCTCCATGTTCTTTACTCTTCTCGCTCTCCCCTCTCCCATTAGTCATTTTCACTCACATAGATAATCTCTTTCTACTTTTAAGTCATACACACAGAAATGATTCTCTCTATCTATATAAAATGAATGGAAACACACATTATTTGTCTTTCTGAGCCATAATTCACTTACTGTTCTAATCCCCAGTTGCTTCAGTTTTATTGCAAGTGACATAATTGTATGCTACAGGTGAATCACATGCCATTGTGTGCGTCTATATACCTGTTTCCTTTATGCATTCTTGTTGGTGGACACCTAAGGTGATTCCAGAGTGTGGCTGTTGTAAACAGTAGGGCAATAAGCATCCTCTAACAAGGATGCTACGGTATCCTGACTTAAGAGCTGAGTGGCACAGCTGGGTCATACGGTCCATTGGTTGTGATTTAACCTACAACCTTCATACAGCTTTCCAAAGTGGTTTGACTAGTTTACTGTTGTACTTAACTGTTTGTAAGGGCTCCTTTTCCTGTAAATCTTAATAGTGTTAGTTGTTATTTTTTTCCTTAATGTCCATAGGATGAGCTGAGATCACAGTGTTATTTTAGGTTCTTTCCCTAATGGCTAGTGATGGATATTTTTCATGCATTTATTGGCCATTTATATTTTATGTCTTTTAAATTAATAAATTATAATTTTTTGGATGTGAAAGTAAACAAAACAGGGTTTTTTTGTTTGTTTGCTTGTTTGTTTGTCTTTGTTTTTCTTTAGTAAAACTAGGTAATACTAGAAAGCATCTTTTTTATTTTTTAAATTTTCTTTTATTGTAGGAGGAAAACAAAGGCGAAGGCACCTCTCCCTCCAGCCGAGATGAAGGGCACAGATGTCTCTTCTGCTGAGGACCCTGTCGAATCTACTGCTGTCATCCTGGAGCAACAAGACAGTATGATAGATAAAGACATTGAGCTTTCAGTGGTCCTGCCTGGAGATATTGTCAAGTCTACTACTGTTCATGGCAGGTATGCTGCAAGGGGCTAAAATACCAGTACCCGCTCTCTTCTGCCACCCCTGAAACCACTGTGACCTATGTCTTCATTTATCTTCCTTTGACCCAGTACCTCTGTTAACATTGAGCTGTTATCTGTTTTTTAAAGCAAGGGCTGAAAGACTAGGAAGTCTCCTCTAGCAGTGTGTTACTATCAGTTCTACCGATGCAACTCAGTGATTAAGACTTGGGATTTTGTATTTCGTTATTTGTTGGTAGGTATAAAAAGTCAGTCCCACTATTTCATTTGTCAGTCAAGGTCCCAAAGCCAGTGTCTGCAGCACAGTTCTTCTATCCTTCCCAATTTGTTCTTTAAGCTTCAGACTGTTGCTGTGATGTAAGGGTTAATTAAAAAGTAGTGTTTTCTTATTTACACAAACAAATAGATTTATACACAACATGAGGGATGGTTTTTTTTTAAGTTCACTGATTTACTCCCATAAAAGAAAATCATGGCTGTATTAAGTACAAATAGAAAGTCAAACTTGAACTAGAAGGGAAGAAGGATGTGATTTAAGAGACTCGTGGTTTTAAATACTTAACAGTTGGGAAAAATGAAACAAAGTCGCTTGTAATTTTCCATTGCATCCTGAGGTAGAAAGTGGCTTGGACCGTATACTTGACCTTACTGTACACCTTTCTGCCTTCCCCATTGTGTTGTGATCCAGTGGCATGTGTTAGAAGTAAAGGCTGCTTGACCTTAGCATGGGATGCTTGGCATGTGTAGCAAAAGAAGGGAGCAATGTGTTAGTCACTGCATTCCAATTCTGCAGTTTTCTGTAAAACTCTCACTCAGGATGATGATAATTTTAAAATCATCACCATCATATTGTCTTTAGCTAGGGTTTTCTTGCTGTGAACAGACACCGTGACCAAGGCAAGTCTTATAAATTGGGACTGGCTTACAGGTTCAGAGGTTCAGTCCATTGTCATCAAAGCAGGAACATGGCGGCATCCAGGCAGGCATGGTGCAGGCAGAGCTGAGTGTTCTACATCTTCATGTGAGGGCTGCTAGCAGAAGACTGGCCTCCAGGCAGCTAGGACGAGGGTTTTAAAGCCCACATCCACAAGGGTACACCTACTTCAACAGGGCCACATCTCTCAACAGTGCCCCTCTGTGGGGCAAGCATATACAAACCATCCCACATATGTAACTCTAAACAGTATAAAGACTGATAAAAATAAAATAAAGAATTCCCTGTTTTATATTCTCCTTAAGTCTCAGTAAGTTTCAGTATTTTCCACTTGTTTCCGTAGTTAAAGTTGTTTTAGGGCTTCTTCACTGCACCCTATTTGTGAGGTTGCTGCACTTGTCACTAACCTTGGTGGTGCCTAACTGTGCCTCATCTGAGGAGGCAGTGGAAGACAATGATCCTTAAATCAGTATTGTAATATCATAGCACTCACGTAAAGCAGTCAGTACTCTACTGTCAGACACTGAAGTAAAGCAGCCATAGGAATTGATGTAGCGGAGGCGGCAAAGCCGACTCCCAGCCGTTCAGTTTCCCTGGCTTTTCTCTAAGGCTTGTATAGGTAAGGCTTCTTTGATCACTGGCCACCCCCTTCTTTGGATATCCCAGTTAGCTCACTAGATTGTGGTCGCTTCTGCTTGGCATCCGCTGTTATCCCAGCAGCTTAGACTCGGATTCGAACCCTGGTTTTCCTGTTAGGCTTGCACATTTACAAGAGTCTCAGGCTTTCTGCTTGCCATCTTTACTCTGGACAGCTACATCCCAAGTCCTGTGTCCTGAGAGCTTGAGGCATCTTATCACCATAAACGTCCCATGGCTGAGACGTTCGGCTTCCTTTAATGGTCTTTTAATCAGGTTTTCTACCTTCTGTTTCTCGGCTGGATTTGTTCTTCTTTTCCTTCTTAGCTTAATTTATGACTGGATTTCATGCCCCATTGTATTCCTCCTGTCCACATTTTCTTTGGATCTGTGTTTTCTTCATCTGTAGCTTAGACATTCTGAATCATTTTTTCCTACATAGAAAAGGACCGAAGAACTTTTCATACCTTTGTCTTCTCCATTCCGAAATCCTGGGTAATTTTCCATCAATCAACCTTTGTGTATGTCCGAGAGCCCAGCTATTGTTGGTTAAATTGTGGCATTTGCTTATCTATGAAAAAGGTTTGTGTCTGAATTGTTAGGATTAAATAACACATTGTATTTTGCTAGGGTTACATGAAATACTATCACTGCTCGGCACATTTTGGCTCTAGTGTTTAGAGGTGGGGAGACATGTTGGGGTTCAGCCCCAGGGAGCTCTGTATCACAGAGTCAGACCCACCCCCCCACCCACGCACGCTCTTTTCTATAGGGAACTGATCACCTTCACCTGGCCCTTTGTTGCTGCCCACACAAATCGCCTGACCTAAGGACCTCTCAGTTTGTGCAGCTATAGCAAGCAATTCAACACTGAATTGAGGAAGTCCAAACTACCACGGGTGAAGATTGGCATATGTTAATTTCTCCTCTGACGTTAAGTAGGCTTTTCCTTCTCTGCCCTCTTTTATATCTCTTAAGCTTTGCCATGTGACTCTTCATTCTTCTACAGATACTTCTTTTTTAAAACCTCAGTACCTTTATAAACACCACCTCCAGCATTCTATAGGACTTATATCTGCTCTTGCTCCAGGTAGCTTGTGCAGGCTCAAATGACACTTTATCCAGAAGCTTCCTGACATCCCTGGAATCACCTGCTGCCACACTCTCTGTTCTTTATGCAATGGTATAGTTTTCCATAGAGTCCCATGCCATGCTTTTTCTTTGTTTGTCTTTTAAAAACAACAGTAAAACAAATATGTACATACATACATACATACACATACACATGCACATGCGCGCTCACATGAGTGCGTGTGCACACACACACACACACACACACACACACACACACACACGAGTACAGGTACATGTGGAAGCCAGAAGAAGGTCTTAGATCCCCTGGAGCTGGGGTTACAGGCAATTGTGAGCTACCTGATGTAGGTTCTGGGAATCAAACTTGGGTCCTCTGGAAGAACAGTCTTAACTGTGGGGAGTCATTCTTTCCAGGTAGAGATCAAGGCAGGAGTGCCCTAAAAGGAAGTGCCTCCAATTTAATTAAAAAAAAAGAATGTTTAGAGCTCAAGTTTGGTGAGTTGGAAATGACTTGCTAGCAGGTTTTCATGTAGCAGCTTGCTTTTAATAGCTCTGTCACCCAGGAGCTGACCATGTGTGGTCATTTTTATGAGCCTTTCAGTTAGAGGACTAGTGAGTATTCTAACTGCCAATGACATAGAGTGTGATTTTGAGTGGCTTAGTGTGATTCTGTGATAATTTTGAAAGACCTTGCTATGTATTTCAGAGTGTAGTGTGGCTTCTCCAGGGGTTATTTGGAGTACCGCAGGAGTATGATGTCAGGAGTCCTAAGGGTGTGATTAAAGCTGTTTTCACAGGTCCAGGTACTGATGAGCCCTTGTTCTAAAAGGTGTTAAAATACATTGTATTAATTAAAAGTGTTAACTAATGGAAAATATTACAATATAAGGTCTTTGTAGTTGTAAAAGGGAAAAAGATCCTACAGAATAATATAGGAATTCTGTGTAGGACTGAAAAAGTTAGTTTTAAATAAGCTCAAGTATGAGAGTATGTTTTAGACAAATCAAAAACTCTGAGGGGTCTATCTCTAGATTTTTTTGAGTATATCTTTTCTGAATTTGTCTAAATTATAATTGAATATTTATTTTTAAACATTTATTTCTAACATTTTTAAGGTTTATGTGTATAAGTGTTTTGCTCACAAGTGTATCTGTGTGCCACATACATGCCTGGTGCCCTTGGAGATCAGGAAAATTTGTCCACAACTCCTCTAGAACTGGAGTTATGGATAGTTTTGAGCAGCTGCCTGGGTGCTGGGAATAAAACCCTGGGCCTCCGCAAGAACAGCAAGTGTTCTTAACTGCTGATCCATCGCTCTAGCCCAGCTCATTTATTTTGATGGCATCATTACTCCCATTTGGTGCAAAAAAACCATTGACATCAGATTGTTGCCATACGTATGAAGGGTTTGTGTGTGCTTCACTTTTCAAAAGCATTTCTCCCCTAAAGTATACCTACCCCGTCTGAGGGAAGATGTTTCAAGATGTCTTGTCACATCTCTCATATAAGCGTATATGTCTAAAATGTTCCCTTCATGAACGTGGGCATGTATAACTTTACCTGCAGAAGAATGTCTTTGTGTGTACACTGGTTTTCACTAGAGCTTATTCTGGCTTGGAACACAGTGAGGTTGGGACAGTAATAATAGATGATGCTCAGGGGAGAGCAGAGACACATTATCCTGAGTTAGCATGGCAGGCTTAGTGGGTACCAGAGTTTAGTGGTGTCATGTCCAAGATAACTCAGATTCATCTATCTCTGTTATCTTCTTCCTTTGCTTATGTTGATGGTAACTATAGTCTGATTGAAAACTCAAGGCGTTTCTGTCTGTAGTAAAATATCATGGATGAGGAAGGAAGGAGGAACTAGAATATTTGTATATAACATATAGTATGTGTGTGTGCATGCATGCGTGTTTGTGTATGCATGCACTTGGGTGTATGTGCCTGTGTGCAGGTATACCACCTAGTTTCCCTTTTCACTATGGCTGCCCTTAACTGCTCAAGTGAGCATTGGAGGCTGCTGTTAAGGATGAGCTACCCTGGTACTTGGGGAAGTTCCTTTTTTGTTTTTGTTTTTTGTTTTTGAGACAGTGTTTCAGTCGGTGAAACAAACTGATCTCTGCTCAACATCCTCCTGCAGCTGCCTCCCAGGAGAAAAGTAACCAAAATTTCCAGTTTGGGAGACTGATGAAAGTTTCACATTGAGGATGTATAGGGAGGGCATTCTATGCTGTACTAGCAACATTCTTCTTCAACAGGGAGGAAGGAAAGGCCACAGCCCTTTATTATTACAAGTAGGCTTTTGTTTTGATGTGATCAAATCTTAGGATGCCACTGCATGCCAACAAAGACAGCATTACACTTAAAGTAGAAACACCAGCATGAAATTATGCTTTAGCTTAGTATGTGATCTCAAGGATTTTGTATTAAATAATCAGTGATATTTCATATACAACCTCCTATTCCCTTGATCAGTGCCACTAAGAGCAGTTCTGACTGGTACAGGGCAGATCAGCAGCCAACCCAGGAGCATTTACATGGAGTAGAGTGCCACCTATTGGAAGAAAGTAGACTTAAGAAAAATGACAGGTTACACTGTTGTGAGTCAGTTTTTGTTAAAATTATTAAGGACCAGAATTCAAAAGTTCACATTATAGTTGTATTTATTAAAAACTGCTAAATAGAGCCATGTTTGTAGCCAGTACTTGGGAGCCAGATGTAGGAGGATCAGAAGTTCAGAGTCACCTTCAAATAAGTAACAAGTTTGTGGTCAGCAGTTTATGAGACCCTGTCTCCAAAGAACAAGCAAAACAACCAACCAACCTCCCAAACAAAAACCAGCTTTTTCCAGGCTGATGTGGTCAGTGCCTGAGTTAGGGTTTCTATTGTTACCACGAAACACTGTGACCAAAAACAGCATAGGGATGAAAGGGTGTATTTGGCCTACACTTCCATATTACTATTTATCATGAAAGGAAAGCAGGACAGGAACTCAAGCTGGGCAGGGACCTGGAGGCAAGAGCTGAGGCAGGGGGCATGAAAGAGTGCTACTTACTGGCTTCTCAAGGATGGTTTAGCAAGATTTCTTATAGAACTCCAACTACTCAGGGATGGCACCACCCACAGTGAGCTGCTCCCCCCCCCCCCCCCCCACCCCCCGCGCCATCAGTCACTAATTAAGAAAATATCCTACAGGTTTACTGCTGGATTTTAACCTTTTATTGATTCTCTGTGATTTTCACATCATGCATCCAAATCCTACTCATCTCCCAGTCTCTGTGTATCTGCCCTACAATCCCCCCAAAACAAAACAAAACAAAATTAAAAAACAAAGCATTAAAAAAAAAAAATCTCATTGTGGAAATTGTAATGTGTCACAGTGTGTCCCATAGCATTCCCTTTTGTCATTGCAATGAGTCATTGGTCGGTTCAAGGCCTCTGGCTTCTGATACAACTGTCAATAGTGGATCCTCACAGGGACTCCTCAGATAACCCATTGTTATGGAGATACTGCAGCTTTGGATCAGTGGGGCTGGCCCTTTCACATGCCCCAGCAGCTCATAGATGAGGTAGATGAGTTGGCCTACAGCTGGGTCTTGTGAAGGTATTTCCTTAATCAAGGCCCCCTCTTCTGACATGACTTTAGTTTGTTTGAAACCAGGCAGCACAGTCACAATCCCACTCCCTTTTTGGTCCCTTTTAATTATTTACCATGAAATGGATGGCCCTGGTCCTCAGCTATAAATTTCCATATTGAAAGCTGAGTTGTCTTTGTAGGAGTCTCCACCAAAGAGGAGTTCTGAGGAAGTAGTGTTTGAGAGTGGTGAAACTAAAGACTCAAACTCAAAATGACAGATGCAAGCTGGCAACTTTGTAATCTGCTCAAGATGGCTTCCTAGACAGCTGTCTTAGATAGCTCTTGGCTCTGTAGTCTGCTTGAGACAGCTCTATGTAGAGACAGTTCTCTTGTGCTAGAAAAAAATGCTAAAAGCTATCTGGATAGCACATGAATTTTCTCACTAAAGTCAGAAAAGCTGCTCTAAAAAATTCTTGGATTTTTCTAGAAAAAATTCTAAAAGAGCTGTGTTAGCTCTCTAAGTAATGGGATTTCTGACCAAGGTCAAAAATCCTGTTAGAAAAATTCTGAAAGAGCTATTCTAAATAAGCTATGTTTACTCTTCATGGATTTTCGGACCAAAACACAGAAATCCTGTTAGAAAAAAATCTAAAAGAGCTGTGTCTACTCTTTAGAGATCTCTAAACAGCTCAGCTCTCTCTAGAAAAAAAAAAATTCTAAAAAAAGAACTACTATCACTCACTGCAAGTTCATCTCATGCAGACCAAAAGCCCGTCTTTTATTTACAAATCAATTTAGTCACTTACTCTGGGTTCCTTCTTGACCAGCCCATGAATCAGCATTCCATGACTATAGCCTCTTAAGACTCTTAGGAAAAGGACAGCAAGCAGGGCTTTTGTTTGTTTGTTTGTTTTTGTTTGCTTTTTTTTACTGCCAAAGAAATCTGAATGCCTTTGTTAAGCAGAGACAATAAGGCAGCTTGGTGGGATCCCACCCTGAACCATTCTTGCTGCCCTGGCCCTGGCCCTGGACCTAACTCTCTCTGTTCCATGCTGACTTTGAACTCAGGAATCTGCCTGCTTTTGTAGGCATGAACAAAAGGTGGGTGGGGTTTTGCTAGTATCTTTCTGACAAGCTGGCTCATAGTGTAGCTCCCTCTGTTCTTGTGGATCTTGTGAAGCTCCTTATACAATTCATATTTCACCCTTATATTTTGCATAGTTGAGAAATTATTCATATTTCTCAATATTACTCATATTTTCAGAGTTCTTTCCCACAGCCTTAAGGGCTGTCCTAAAGGTCTGGGGCTAGGGGCTCAGGGGTTTACAATTTTTGCTAAGGACACGAATACACACTCTACTCCTGGACTCACCATTTCTAATTACCATGAAGTCATTAACATTGGCAGAGAGAACATTCTCTGATAACCTTGGCAGGGAGACTGCTTCCCAAAGGAGGAACATGAAGTAAAAAAAAAATATACTTTATATATACAATCCTTATATCCACAGCAACCATCCACACTTGTGGAAGCTCACATCCTGCTGGCTCTGTTCTAGGGGCAGGAACCATGTCACACTGTCCCTTACATGGACACTCACTCCATTAATTTCTAACTAAGGACTCCTTTGTCTCCTTTTCTACTACTGAGCTCTGATTTCCTTTACGGACACTATTCCTACCTCTAGTATGTAAACTTGATCACTGTTAGCGATTGCTCTCTGACATTTTCTCCCCATCTTTGAAGAAAAAGTATATCATTTCCTCTGAGAATCAATATAGTATTTATGGACTTTTGTGTGAGAAAAGCTCTCAAAGACCTGCTCTGATGTGTCTCTTGGAAATTGAAAGTTCAGTCAGGCTGATAATGAAGACAAACCATACCACAACTCGTGTGTGTGTGTGTGTGTGTGTGTCTGCCTGCCTGCCTGCCTGCCTATGTGAGCATGTGTAAGTTGGTGTGGGTGTGTTATATTTACTGAGTATATTCTTTTTTGTTGTTTAATTGCTTTTTGTGTTTTGGTGTGATGGTTTGTTTGCATGTATGAGTGTTGTTGTTGAGATAGAACCTTTGTCCATAGCCTGGGTTGGCTTTGAATTCCTAATCCTGCTTCAGCTTCTCTAGGTCTGGAATGCACTTGGCAGCTGAAAGAGATTTCTTAAATGGAAGGGTTTTTCATTTCTTAAATAAAGGTCATTATTTCTAACTTGTTCTGGAAATAGCATTAAAAGTAAATGATGGAGTAGGCCATGGTATAAAATGGTTTTCAAGGAGAAAACAGTTTTTATTCTTCATCTATTTTTAATATTTGATATGAAATTATTTTATAATTTTGCAGTGATCTGTTTAAGTGTTAGCTGTTTTCACATTTAGTTGCTTAGTGTTTGTCTCCTCCTAGTTTCACGTAGCATAGTAAAGCATTCCCAAAGCCAGGATGAAATGTGTTTTCCATATTGAATGCACAAAAGTTTGCAGTGTTTCATTTCTGAATTCATTTGGTTCGAGAAGGGTTCACACAACATAGATCTTACTCAGTTGTTGACATGCATTTGTAAAGCAGAGAAACAGTTCAACACAACTTGGATTTGAGGATTTGTTGAAATTGCATAAGATACATTGTTAGAGACTGGAACGGATTAAAAATAAACATAAAAGTATCTTACTTATTCTTAGTTGTAAGCAGTGTATCTGTTCACTTATTATCGGGTGTTCCTTTTTTCCTAGGGATTCCTGTAAGTGCCCTTTATCCCTGAGTCATTACGTTTGCTCTCAGCTGTCCCAGATTGAATGAAAAAATTACCTAGGCACCCTGTTGGCAAGTGACCTTGTTTAAACATGTGGAGGCTTGGAAATCCACCTATGTCGTTTTTTGCACTGTTCGTGGAGCCCTTTATTGCATTGTGACCTGAATCTTTTAATATCCAGCTGGATCTGTAAAACACAGAAATAGAAGCTCTAACCAGCCATTATCAAAACCAGGTTAAGATTACTACTACTCTGTGTCCCAGATACAGCAAGGGTCCCAGAGGATTTAGGAAAGATTTGATGAAGTCTTTGATCTGTATGGTAAAACTATGTCATAAACCAGATATTCTGTTCTAAACAATCGTTTCACCACTATGGACACTACTTTGAATCATGAAGATGCTAAATGTAGATGGAAATAAATGGAGAATCAGGAAATTCTAATCCAAATGATTACTATAGGTGGTATATATAATATGATTTCTTAAACCTCATTTGTTTCATTTATAAAGTTGCAAAGTAAGGAATAACTTTCATGGTAGATTTGAGCTCAAATAAAATAGAAATTAAATATAAAAGGAATTAAATATAAAGGTGATTTTTTTTGTTTATAAAAAGTTGGAAATCTCACAGTGATTTCTTCATTTTTTTTAAACTTTTATTGCATTATGATGAGAAAACCTACATGATTTCAATTTATCTGAATTTGTTAGATTTCTTCATGTTAAAGAGAGTTTTTGAAGACTTTCTTTTATATTAGCTGCTTTAAAATTTTTTTTAACAATTCCGTCCAGGAAATCTTTGTCTAAATGTCTGCAAGTATTAATAATAATGCTAAGACAATGGTAATGCCAATGTTGTAGCCAGGTGATTCAATAAATCAGAATTCCCAGGGCTTTGGCGACAATAAACAGGGGGCGAGACCAATGTACGCATCAGCGAGGCTGTGGCAGTTCAGTGCACGTGCTCCTTAACCACTTTAATAATGTACTTAGAGATGTTCCCACCTTGGGCTACAGGAGGGTGGCTCTTTCCCTGGCAGTAGTAATTATGGCCAAACCTGCTGCCTAACTGTTTTGTCAGTCCTGTCATATGAGGACGATTATTCTTAAGCCAAGATTGTTGTCTTTGGCAAAAGTGCTTTGGCATTCAGGTGGATAATCCTCATCTATATTTAAGGGCTGACATCATTTTCTGTGGGAGCAGTATTGTATGTATTATTGCCCACAGCACCTGCCGCAGAGTTGGAGTCCTGCCATCTAGTGTTGTGGCTCCTTTATGACAGAGCTACATTGCGATTCCCATCCTTCTGGTTGAGGGAAACTCTGAGGTGGTTTAGTGTCAAATACTGAGCCTTCTCTTCCATATTTTAACCATTCAAACTGGTATGAAGCTACATGTAAGAGATAATAGCCTCCTTTACTGTTGATGGCACAGTTTTGTATAGAACAAGGTCACTACACAAATTTGTTAACGTTTTCAATTCAAGTTTTTCCTAGAATATGTGACTTTCCCTTCAACAACTGTGTCCCCATATACGAGTCAGTGCACACAGATCTCAACGGTGGTTTGTGGGGCGTGTGTGTGTGTGTGTGTGTGTATGAGTGTTTGTGTGTGTGTGGTGTGTGTATATGTATGAGTGTGTGTGTTATATGTGTGTATCTGTGGTGCGTGTGTATGTTTGTATATGTTGTGTGTGTATATCTGTGGTGTGTATATGAGTATGAGTGTTTGTGTGGTGTGTGTATGTATATGAGTGTTTGTGTGTGGGGTGTGTGTGTGTCTGTGGTGTGTATGTCTGTAGTGTGTGTGTATGAGTTTTGTGTGTGGTGTGTGTGTGTTTGTGAGTGTGTTGTGTGTGTATATCTGTGGGGTGTGCGTGTATGTATGTATGTATGTATGTATGAGTGTTTGTGCATCTGTAGTGTGTATGTGTGTTAACGGTGCTATTCAAATGGCATTGTCCAGGAGGAAATAAGCATTGACTAGCTCCTCTCAAGTTGTCACATATTAGCACAGCCTTCATTCATTGCCTCCAATCATTTCCTGGGAAGAATTACTTTTAAGCTAGGATTCTGCAAGAGTGTTGGTTGTATATAGCTATACTTGGATTCTAGATAAGGTCTAGGTCAAATTTGCCAAAGCCTCTCTCACAGTTTCAAAGGGATACATAGTCCCCTCAGTGACTTTATGTAAATTCTGAATTTTATCATCTCACCCTTCACTCTTTCTCCTCTCCCTGCTCAATATTTAATTCAGGCCTCCACACTGCTGACATTTGAGGTATATACTAAGCCTCCCACATAAATTTTTACTATAGCCTTCTAACTCTTCTTACAAGGTTTTAAATCATACTCTATAAAATCTGAGGTCTTTCCCCAAGAAGCTTTTAGAAATACTGTAAGATTACGGTTTTTTTATGTACCTCTGCATCCAGGGCCTTGGAGCCCTTGGCATTCCAGAGAGAGCTGACAAGTGAACTTCTCCCGGATAACTGGTTCTCTTCAAGTCTGTTTTAAGGCCATTTCTCAATTAATACATTTCCTCACACTCTCTCCACTCCAGCATTTACCGATGGGAGTCTGTATATTCTTTTTGTTTAGTATCTCTTGAAATCTAGGCTTTGCAAAATGCAGCATGAAATCAAGCATTGACTTAGACATTTATTGTGTGATGGAATGCTGCGTGTACAAGGGAAAGAGGAAGAGCGCAGTAGAAATGTACCTCTTGTGAGGTGGTTTGTTGGGGGGGGGGGGCTGCACAGACATTGCAGTGGCCTGAGTATGAAGCCAAGCTGAGTATAGTGGGTAGTTTGAAAATAAAGGTGAATGAAGGTAAAGTGGTATCTCCCCTTAGGTTCACATGGGGACAGCTGATCCTTCAGCTCTCCTATAGGAGACTGTTTCTCTCTAAAAACGAAATCAGAGAGGTTGCAGACCTGAGGCTGCAGTGAGATCAGACAGTGCTGAGACACTGTATTAAGCAGGTATGCTGAACTTGATATGAACAGTGAACTGTGAGTTTCCTAGCTTCATTTTCCTGTCAAGCTCCTGAAAGCTAGTAGCTAGATTCAAGTTGAATAACTAGAAAATCATTTTTACTGGCATTTACATTTTTCCCAAAAGAGGAGGGTGGCTGATCACTTTCATACTGTGAAGTCCCCGGTGGTCAGGTGGTCGGTGCTCCACCTCCTCCCATGAAATAAGAACCAGGACTTTTGTGTGTTGTTCTAATGCCTTTGTTTTAAGTGGGAATGCTTTAGGATCATCAGGCATTGGAGGGAAATGTGATACAAAAGGTTTTTTCTTTCTTTTTTAATTCCCTTTCCTAAAGGATTGGCCATTAATATGAATGAAAACTTAATTGTGTGTTGGGACTTGGTATCCATGGGAAGGGAAGCTCCAAACTTGAGAAGTACCCTGATTGCCAAGCTGACTATGCAAGAATCCTGTTCAAGTTTTTTCCTGTGTAGAGATTAGTCCTACATTCTCCTGTTGGTATTTCTTTGATATTGTATCAAACATTTATTTCCATTACACAAGGACCCATAAACTTTTTCTATCAAAGGCCACATAAAAATACTAGGCTTTGTAGGCCATATAATCCTACCTACCATTACAATAGAAAAAGCAGCCTGAGATATTATAGAAGAAATAGGCCAGATACATCCTAAAGATCTCAACTTAAAAAGCATAAATTAGGAAGCAGGCATAGTACCACACAGCTGTTATCCTAGCACTAGAGAAGCAGAGGCAGGAGAATCACAAGTCTGAGGTCTGGGGAGGTGGATACACAGTGAGTGAGATCAGCCTAAGCTTGGAGCAGACTGTAAGTGGACTACAATATTGTTGACATGTGCTCCAGTCTGTCAAATACTAGATCTGTCAGGACAAGCCATCATTGTATTGTGCAATGACAGCAAAACCTAGGAAATACTAAATAAGTATTCTTTGAATAATTTAAGAATCCACAGAATTCGTTAAAAGTTTGGGGGAGTCCTTATATATTTGTTTACTAATACAAACACTCTCCCTCCCCCCCCCCTCTCCTCCTCCCCCTCCCCCCCCCCCCCCCCCATCCCCCCCCCGCCCCTCAGCTAAGGACTACAAGTTATAATATTGAGAATTGTCTCCTATAATACAAATGACTATTCTTGGGTAAGGAAGGTCTCATACAATTTATAACATAAATTGGCAAATAAAAACCTCTAGAAAAGTGTTGAACCAGTGCTAGCATCTAAGATCTCAAGCATTCTAACCAATGCCTTTAATCTGTTAAGATTTTGTCTTTTTTTTTGTTTTGTTTTGTTTTGTTTTTGTTTGGTTGGTTTTTTTTGAGACAGGGTTTCTCTGTGTAGCCCTGGCTGTCCTGGAACTCACTCTGTAGACCAGGCTGGCCTCAAACTCAGAAATCCGCCTGCCTCTGCCTCCCAAGTGCTGGAATTAAAGGCGTGCGCCACCACCGTCCAGCAAGATTTTGTCTTTCTGATTTTCAGATATTTAAGTTGCTCACACAGTGCTTATTAACATTGCTTTATGTCTTGAAGACAAGCAAGGAGCAGAGTAGAATTCTCAAAAAACAGTTAAGTTTCATATTCTGTTGAGTTGGGCTCTTGAAACCATCATTGTTCATGTCTTTCAGTAAGCCAATGATGGACTTGCTCGTGTTCCTCTGTGCACAGTATCATTTAAATCCATCAAGTCACACGATTGATTTGCTGTCTGCTGAAGAGAATCTCATCAAATTTAAGCCAAACACACCAATAGGAATGCTGGATGTAGAGAAGGTAATTTTAAAGCCAAAATCTCTGGATAAGAAGAAGCCTACACCTATAATCCCAGAGGTAAGGACTCTTTTACAGATTTTGATGTTCTTATGTTTGAAATACTGTTTTTAGTCAGTGTTTGTTATTCACATAAATGTAATAAGAACTACATTTCTGGTCTGGATTCATGGAATATGGCAATAGTGTTTTCCTAAATCGCTTGGTTTGTCATCAACTGGTTATGTATTCTTGGGTTAACTAGAATTGGGGGAACAATTTAAATATCAAATTCTCTAAAAGTGAGTGGATTGACTACATCAGGATCTGATAATAACCCATATGTATATATAAAAAGTTCTGCATTTAAGTAATATTTTAAAATTTAATGTATTTAATATCATTTGAATTCTTTGTGTTTGGTAAGTCACTAATTTTACATATACCCAGATAAATATTTATTATCCTATTTAGTAGTTCATTTTTCTTCTATAAATAATTTTTATGTGTGTGTATTAAATGTTCAGAGGCCCAGGGAGGACATAGAATGCCCTTCTTTATCTGATTTACTCCTTTGAGGTGAGATCTTTCCCTGAACCTGGAGCTATTGTTTTTCAGTTATTCTGGCAGCAAGCACCAGTCTCCTCTTGTCTCTGGTCCCCACAATACTAGTGTTGTAGGTATTTGTGAAACCATGCCTGGCTTGTTACATGGATCATGGTTGTAGAGCAGGCACTCTTAACCACTGAGCCATCTGTTCACATCCTTATCTTTTTAATGCATTAACTGGAACCTTTGAACAACAATGACACTAATTTATTCAGATCATATTCTTACCATTATTTATTCATGTGTTTGACCAAACCGAGGACCTCATACTTGCTAGGTAAACATTCTACCAGTGAGCTGATATCCATAGCACTTAGTTTTTTTTCTCTTAAAATTACTCTTATGAAGTTATTGCCAAAAGAATACAGACATAGAAGCTTATGACTTCAAAAACTTCTGAGTTATGAATATTAACCATTTTCATAAAATGTGAAAACATTATGCATTGAATACCAATTCACTTCCATTTGACTTGAATACATACATTCTCCCAGTGTCTTCATACTGTTCATAAACATTTAATAAAAATGTTGACAGGAATTTAATGATTAAAAAATTGGCTTTAATATTTGATTGAATGTTAAAAATTAATAAGTCTGTCTTCTGTCTAGGTATGAATTTATATGCTACATGCAGATGTTATTGAACCATATTGGAACAAATGAATTTATGTAGCAAATAGATCGTCAGTCTCCTGAATGCCTTAGTTACAGGATTTTAACTTGAACAATGAACATCATTGAGGATCTGAAATCTGTACATTTCATTTAATGTAGCTTCCCATTGCAGAGTTCCATTCTTAATGAGTTTAATCCAGTTACATCAACATAAGAAAACACTTGAAAGAGTGCAAATAATTTTGAAATTATTAGTATTAGGTCTAATTAAGGATGATTTTGCTATTCTTCACTATTATATTAGAGTTAACTAGATGGAATGTTAATAGTACAAACAATAAACATCAATGACAGTGTGTAGTAGTCACTTACTGATAACTGACCATGTGCAAGGCATGATGCTCCAATCTTAGTATGGTTGATCCCATTGATTATAAGGATATTAAGTTTTTGAAATGTCTTTTTTTTTTTAAATTGCTACTGACAGTTTATTAAAAGACAAACATTCTTTAAAGGGCAACATAAAATATAAATATGTATGTATTTGGTAATTTAAAAATAATATTTTATTATAAATAAAATAGTAAAAATACTAGTGATACTGTAACATATGAGTCTTTGTTTTTATTTACTTTAAATAAGCTTTGTATTTTACTCTCAAGAATTTTAGCCAGGTGGTGGTAGTATATGCCTTTAATTCCAGCACTCGGGAGGCAGAGGCAGGTAGATTTCTGAGTTCGAGGCCAGCATGGTCTACAGAGTGAGTTCCAGGACAGCCAGGACTATATAGAGAAACCCTGTCTTGAAAAACCAAAAAATACATACAAACATACATACATACATACATACATATTTAATCTAATTTTGAATTTGAGTATTTAACAAAACAGAGTGTGTTAGGCTTTGTTCACAACTGTAATCCCAGGTACTTAGTAGACTGTGACTGGAGGGTCGAAGTTCCCAGACCTACCTTGACTGTAGGCCGAGGACAACTTAATTACATCCTGAATCAAAATGAAAACTAGAACGAGGACCAGGGGTATAACTCAGTAGTTGAGTACTTGCTTACAAGAATAAAACCATATGTTAAATTCCCAGAGCCATTACAAAACAAAACAGAGCACCTAATGTTTGTTACCTTAGAATTTGCTTTAAAATTAGGTTTTAGCATTAATGAAAAGGAGACTTTCACACCAGAAGAATAGAATAGAAAGAACTGTTTGCTGAATGAATATAAAACCTTGAGTAACACATAACTCTGGGTAGCATTGCACAGAATTTGTTTTAGTTAATGACCTGGGGTTGAGGTGTAACTTTGGTTTTAATTCATGTGTCACAGGATTCAGAGTCAGTTATTCTAGATATCATTCTAGATGCCACTGTGGAAATTTTATCTTGGTAAATAAATTATGTTGTGACTGTGTATCATAATTTACATTTCAGAAAACTGTGAGAGTAGTGATCAACTTTAAGAAAACACAGAAGACCATAGTGAGAGTTAGTCCCCATGCACCACTTCAAGACCTTGCTCCCATTATATGCAGTAAATGTGAGTTTGATCCATTGCACACAGTGTTGTTGAAGGATTACCAGGCTCAGGAGCCCCTCGATTTAACAAAATCTCTTAATGACTTGGGACTAAGAGAGTTATATGCCATGGATATCAGCAGAGGTAAGTGGACTTTTCCCCCTCTGTGTGTGTGTGTGTGTGTGTGTGTGTGTGTGTGTGTGTGCGCGCGCGCGCGCGCGCGTGTGGATAGTGCTCCCAACTTCATAATGCCAAGGATTTAATGGAACAATCATATAGGTAGAAATATATACATCCTATTGGGGATAATAAGAAAAAAATTGAATTGAAATAAGTAAATCAAACCAAGTGTACAATTTAACTTGATAGCAGCTATTGCAATGGAAAGAATAGTCAGTCTTTTTAGTTGTTATCATATTTTTTATTTTTCTGTCAACCTAGGAACTCCTTTGGTAACTTTGCAGTTTTTTATTCCTCTTTGTTTTTTATATTGGGGTCTCATCAAGATGCCTAGCTTAGGCTTGAACCTCTGAGCTCTAGGAGTCCTCCCATCTCAGCTGATTTCAGAAGTTTAGGATGACCAGCTTGTGCCACCTTGTCCAGGATTTTAGGTGGAATTTAACTTACTTTCTTTTGCCTTTTGGGTTTAAGCAAAGTCAGTATCTGTGTGCGAGCCTGTTACTGTTCTAGTGAAGGAGTAAGTAGTTTATGAAGGCTCCATATAATTTTGTATGAGCCTTAGTTATCACTCAAGTTTGAAGTTTTTTTTTTTTTCCAAATTCTGTTCTGAGGTCAACATAGGTCAGCATCCAAAATAAGCCTGTGTATAAAATGAATCAGAAATACTTCCAAAAATTTTCCAGACTGCAGAAATTTTATTGATATAAAGAGGAGATATATTAAAATGTTGAGATATCAAATGAAATTGTATTATTATTATTTTGGTGACTAGTTAAGCTTAGATTTCAGTGTGAATCTTATTCATTAGGGGAATTAAGGTTTTATGGAGGAGACAGTAAATACACACCTCAGAGAGAATTTCAGAAATTATTCTGAGGTCGTGGTATAGTGTAATTCACAGACGACTGTTTTGACTCAGTGTTATTTAATAGTTAACAGACATCAATCATCACGGTCATTTACCCTTTTTTACTCCCTCTTGCTGTAGCCCCCTCTGTTACTGCCTTCAGTAAGTCATCTTTCCAAGGTAAGATATAAGAATCAGAAGAAACTGTAAATTATAATATGAAATTGGGAAGATTAAAATGGAGATTCTAATCTTATATTTTTTAACATTACTAACACATGCATTCTGTAAGATTTTAACTTAGAAAATCTTGGGGTTTATTTCCTTAAAAAAGAAAATAAAGGTTCCACCTTCTTTGATTTCTGGCTCAAATTATACTAATTTCATTTCAGTAGAATACTGATAAATGATGTAATTCTAGATCTGGGAGTAGATCTACAATTCTAGCACTTGGGGAGGTAAGACAAGAGGATTCTACTTTCAAGGCCAACCTGAGCTACCTAGGAGAAAAAAAAAATCCCAGACACTAAAAACAATACAGAAAATAATACCTTGCTAAAAGTGTGGGAAACTGTATTTGTTTTCTCATATAAAGGAAAATGATTTTGTTAGGCGTGTGGTTGGCTCCTAGTGTGAATGAGTACTTCAGCAATGCCGTGGATGGGATTGAGCCTATTCTCAGTGAGCAGCAACTAGGAGAGGTGGCACCTGCAGTTTTATCACAATGTTTTCCCCCACCATTTAGATTTTGTCTGAATTTTGTAATGACATAAAAAATTTTATGATACAATTATTAGGTTTAAAAGCTTATAAATGCATTTAATACTGTATATTAAAACTCTTTTACATGAAATTTCTGAAAGGAAATACATAAAGTGTTTAATAGTGATAAGCTTTGAGTGGTTGGGCTGGGAAAGTTTTCATATTTCTTTATAAAGTTTGTAATGAATATATATTACTTTCATAAGGAAATTTCATTAAAATTATTCAATAATAGAATCTGGGAGTCTTTTTCCTCCATTAAAAAAAGGACAGGCCCAGGGCACTGATTTGTATAAAGGTAGCTTTTATTAACCTGTTTGTAATTGTCATCTCAGAGGCTTACTGCTACAGAAGCGCACCTGTCTAGTTCTTTGTCTCTAGGTGTCTGGCTCAACTCAGCTGTTCCGGCTCAAACTCCTCTCCAAGCTGACTTATTCAATCTGGCTTCTCTCAG
Organism: Montemys delectorum; assembly: GCA_019843815.1. Lineage (NCBI taxonomy): Eukaryota > Metazoa > Chordata > Mammalia > Rodentia > Muridae > Montemys > Montemys delectorum. The sequence continues at coordinate 8,746 of JADRCD010236444.1, read as the reverse complement.
CTTCTCACTGAATTGCTCTACTTGGCCCCAAACTAACTCTAGCAATCTGTTCTAATCTTCTAGCTCCTTCTCATTCTCTGGCTTGGACTGTCTCAACTGACCTATCCCAAACTGCATGAACTCGGGAATGAGCTCAACTCCACTGCACTGCCTCCTAGCTGAACTGAGTTCAACTGACTGAACAGAACTGACTCATTCTCTCTTCCTGGACTTCTCTTAAACAGCGTCTCTTTCTTGTCTGTTCTCATAAGAGTCGGGTGTATTCTATCTCTGACTCCTTCTGTCATCACTTTGTCTGCCTGTCAGACTTTACTTTCAACAATAGCTGTTTCCTTCTGCCAACTAACCTTATGTACATTTTTTGGGATTAAAGGTATGTACTAAGGGTATTCCAGCCTGAATAACTATGTTGATGGATTAAAATTCCTCTATAGATTTATATCTTTGTTATTGCCTTATGTCAAAAAAGCAAAACCTTGTTAGAATACATATTGCATGTTGCCAGGTTCTCCTGATAAAGCCCACAAGAGCAAGTATATGTTAATTTTTTTTCAGTGGTTATCACAGGCTAGCCTAATCAAAGGAGTGAAAAATTCGAATCATTTTAAAATATACCCTGGCAGAGAATCAGAAACTGGTTCTTTAATTCTGAGGCTACATTGACTGTTGAGGCAAGGTGGCAAGCTTCTAGAGAAAATAGCTTTATATGTCTGGATTCTACTTCTATAATGATAGTCAAGAAAGGGGAACAAATGGTCTTTGGCTTGCTTGCAGAGACAGTGCTTGTACATGGCTTGCTCCTAACCATATTCTGTGATCTTCTTAGGCTCAACTTTAAGGTGTTTAATCCATTGATGTCTAATGTCCATTCTGGCTTTGTCTGAATGAGGTTTTTCAGACTTAACAGCTATAAGCAGAACCTTCAGAGACAAGAGTTGTGGGGTCAAGAGGGCTCATTTTACAGTGTCAGAGTCTAGCAGGTCTATCCAAACCATACGTTTTTACCTCTTGATATGATGGGATGTCATCAGAAGCCTTTAGACGTGGTGTGCTGGGGCTTTCTCTTCTAGAATCAGGAAGCTACAGCGCTTGAGCTGATTTCCATAAGGAAGGCAGGTTTTCACTTGTCTTAGTGTTTAACTTGGTCACTGAGCGATCTGCACACATGATTTTCATTGGAAGAGGGCTGCCGCTGACATAGTATGGAGGATGATCAAGTATAGGAAAGTATCATCTGATATATTCTGGCTATACTTACTGAATAGATCTATGAGCTTGCAAGTTACTCAAACCTCAGGTCATTTAATTACTTAAATGTGAATGGAATGCTTAATTTTTTTTTTCTTACATTTGTAACTAACATATGCCAGTTTGGGGAAATAGCTCAGAATGAAGTTTTTATTTCTTCCTTCACAGAGGAAATGAAAGCGTATGAAAACCTTTTAGCCTTGAAGCCCTATGTCCTCACTGTTCCTTGTTAGTCGTAGGAAGGCCCTTGTGCAGGGTAGACTGCCTATTTAATGTTTGAGTTATTGACGTGTTTATATGTGAATACAGTTTTCCTTTAGAACGTTGCTATGATAGAGTGTACCAATAAGTGTTTTGATATTAACTGTCTGCCCTGCTTTTCTTTCTGTTGCTGTGATAAAACACCATGACCAAAAGCAACTTGAGGAAGAAAAGTCTCATTTGGCTTGCGCATCCTGATCACAGTCTGTCATTAAGGGAGGCAGAGGCAGGAACTCAAGCAGAGAAGGAACTTGGAGACAAGTGGCCTGAGGAGAGGCCATTGCTTCCTCAGCCTTTCTCATACAACCTGAGATCACCTACCCTGGGGTTGCCCCAGCCACAGGAGACTGGACCCCCCCACACACACACACACACAGCCACAGGAGACTGGACCCCCCCGCCCCCCCCCCCACAGGAGGAGGTTTTTAAAGGTTTTTTGACAAATGAGAGAAAACTTAAGTGGGACTTAGAAGTAAATGTACAATCTTAGATGCTTTTAAAATGTGTTTATAAATAACGTATGTCAACATAGAGACAGCTATAGGAACAAAAAACACTGTACTGGCTAGGTTTTGGTTTTCTTTGGGTTGTTTTATGGTTGTTTTGTTTAGATTTTGTTTGTTTTTTTAATCAATTTGATATAATCTGTAATCATCAGAACACAGGGAACCTCTTTTAGAAAAGGCCTCCCTCCATCAGATTGCCTGTCAAAAGGTCTTTGGGACATTCTCTTTAACAATAATATGCAAATCATAGAACAGTTTCCCACAATATACCTCTTTGTCCACGCTTATTTACTTGGAAATGTTTATTAAAGTGATTTGTTGGTTGGGTATGAGGTATCTGGCTTCTGCTACACTATCAATATTGGAACCTTACTGGACTCCTCTCAGAAATTCTGTTGTTGTCCTGTGTCGTGGATATCCTGTAGCTTTGGATCTGTAAGACAGGCCCCTTCATGCACCCTAGCAGTTCATCTATGGGGTAGATGTTGGGGTGGGCCCATTCAAAGCCTTGGATCTGGGCTTGAGATTTGAGCTCATCATCCTGCCTGCTCTCCTGCTCACATGCCCCCCAAGCAACTCCTGCTACCAGGCAGGGCCCCTGCTGCCTAGGTTAGGTTCAGGGTTCATTCTCATGAGTGTTGCAGCCAGTGAGGGACATAGCCAGTTCTGCCACCCTTATGACCCTGGGCCAGCTTTCCTGTCTGCCAGGTGGATTTTCTGGCCTCTCTGATAGATGGCCAGAGATGAGGAGATGTCTTTCTCTTGTCTGCACCACCACCCAGCAGAATAGAGGCTAGGCTGGCTCTCCTGCTCTTCCATACGCATGCTATTGGGGCCAGCTCATCTACAACCCCCACATCAGGGGCCAGCTCTACCATGCTGCCTAGGCTAGGTACAGGGCCTTCTCTTCCGAGTGCTGCAGGAGGCGAGGAGACAGCTCTGTCTCTGATGTCCTAGGGCTAGCTCTTCTGTCTACCATTGGTAACAAGGGTGGGGGAGTGTTTCTCCCTTGCCCACGACACTGCAATGCAGACAAGACAAGTGAGAGGGCCAGCTCTCCCACACTCCTGGCCTTGGAGCAGGTTTGCCTAGGCCCCTACCACCAAGGTCAGCTCTACTATGCTGCCCAGGTGTCTCTCAATCTTTTATGTGAAGAGCTTTGTTTCCACTATCATTGAAATTGTACTGTGATTTGCATAAAATTCTCATGTTTCTTTGTGGAAAAAATATTTTGGCAGTTTAGTCCTTTTTTGAATTTCTAATTTTTTTCTTTTTTCTTTTCACTGAAGACACAAGGTCCTTTGTTTCTCGGCCCATCCTGAAGTCTGTTTCTTTCAGGATTGATCCCATGCACCCTGTGGGTATAACTTCACCTACTTATTTATTCTTGTCAACTGAGTATAAATCTAGGGACTTGACACGTTTGGGTGAGATAATTTGTGGCAAGAATACTTCATAGGAGCCAGATAATGTTTGTCTGTAGTCCGAGCTCCTCAGGAGGTGAAAGAGGAGGATTGCATAAACCCAGAGTTGTAAGGCCACCCTGAGCTACACAGAGAGATCCCTGCTCCGGGAAAACAAAACACCTTTCATAAGTAGGGGTATGTCCTTCCACTTACAGGCACTTTAATAACATCACTAATCGTCAGCATCTGCCATGTGCATCTTAACAAGGAACTGAAAAAGAGTGCTAGTCATAGGCAATCCTCTGTTCAGCTACCAGCTCTTGTTTTAACTCTCGTGTATATAAATGCTTGGGACGGGGTGGGATTCCTGGATGAGAGTGTGTGTGCTGTGACATGCATGGAGCAGACAGGATAATTGAAGATATTGGCCATTGTATTCTACCTGGTTTGAGCAGGGTCTCTTAATGTGCCTGCCAGCTGGAAGGCCCACAGGCCTCCAGTGGTTCTCCTGTCTGCTTCCCCCCATATTGTAAGAACACTAGGGTTACAGATGTGTGTTCTCACGTCCAGCTTTATGTGGGTTCAGGGAATCTGACCTCAGTTCCTCAAGCTCATGTGATACCTTTCAATGGAGTTACTTTTATGATATCACAATTGTCCTGAATTTTGCTACTAGAAACCACTGTAGGGCAGTCCCTACGTCCTTTAGTATGACTCTCAGTAGACCTTGGTAACTTGCACCCTGACATGACTAGTTCTTTGTAGCTCACTGCTTTCTACAAACACTAAGTAGATTGATGCAGAGCTGTCATGGTTCCTTTCAGTGGGATACCCGTATTGGAAGCATGCTGGGACACAGCAGCCTAGATGCTGGCTTGGACCTTGGTTATTGAACCCTTTGGTTGATATTAGCAAACAGGTTTTGGGTTTTTTGTTTTTGTTTTTTGTTGTAGTTGTTTTTATTTTAAAGATAAAAGCAGAGCCTTGATGTTTGGCAGTTACCATTCTAACTAAAGTCTAATTTCAGCATTGTTAATATTTAGGGCTTGATAATTCTGGAACCACTAGAACTTCTAGGTTAAGCAAATAGCGTTTAAGAGACAATACTTGGTCCAGTCTTCTCTCAGTGCATGGGGGAGATTGGTTGTGAACCCTTGAGGGTATGAAAATCTATGTAATTCATGTCCCTGATAAAGAATTGCCTAGTGTTTGTGTGTATATATGTGTGTGTGTGTGTGTGTGTGTGTGTATACATATGTATGTGTGTGTGTGTATATATATATATATATACATATATATACACACACACACACACACATCTTCACTCCCACTCCCACATACATTAAACCATCTCAGGATTATTTATGATACCCAGTGCCTAGTAAGTGCTTTGTAAATGGTCATTATCATGAGTTTCTATCAAAAATGATGGCAAAGAAAAATATCTGTGTGTATTCAGTACAGATTGGATTTTTCTTGGAGCATTTTCCATGCAGAGATTATTTAGATCCATGGGAGCAGAAAGAGTGGCAGCTGTAATTATAACGGCTCATGTTTTTGAGAGTAAAATGCTTCATGGTTGTTTAGCTTTGACAAAATTATCGCTGAAATAAACAAAAGGATAAGCTGTGAGGGAGAAGTGTCATTTGTCACTGCGATGAAGCCTTCTTCCTTAGCATTTGAAATGCTGGTAATTACACAGTGCCTATGAGTTCACTGTCTAGCTGTGTCTCCGGGCCCTGGCTGGGTGTCTTAAGCTTCCTTAAGCTTCACTTCTTCCTCATTTAAATTGGTCACTGTGTTTGCTTGTTGCCTTGAGAATTGGGTAACGTATAAGGTGCCTTGCACAGTGGCTGTAATGGCTGATGGTCTTCACCAGAAAGTCTCTTTAAAGGGAGGTTAGAACAGAAACACTGGAAATGAACGTCCCACTCGTGAACAAAAAGTAAATTGTTTTTCATGTTTTTTCAGAGTCCTGCCAGATATCACACAACCCGGACATTGTGAAGGAGAAAGAAAACAAAGGGATTTTCAGCTTTTTCCAACGCAGCAAGAAAAAGCGAGAGCAAGTAAGGCATTTTTATGCAGCATTTTAAGATTCTTAACAAGTATTTTTAGAGTGGTTTTTATTTTGACCATAAACCCATATTCCCTTTTGATTTTCTGTTAGACTGCCAGCGCTCCTGCAACCCCACTAGTGAACAAGCACCGTCCATCTTTTACAAGGTCCAACACCATTTCCAAACCCTACATTTCCAACACATTGCCCTCGGATGCACCCAAGAAGAGGCGTGCCCCACTGCCACCCATGCCCACATCCCAGGGTGCTGTTCAGGGCCAGGAGAGACGTGCGTCTTGTGTGGAGAGATCCACCAGTGTGGACGACACTGATAAGGTATCCTGGGTTTGCTTTGTTCCGCAGGTTGCTCTGGGGAGACATCTGTTTTGTTTTGTTTTCTTGTTCTGTATCTCATTTGTCTTTTTCCATTTAGATTCCTGAGGAAGAAACAGTTATTAATATGTACTAGGTGGGGCTAGAGAGATGATCTCAAAGATTAAGAGCACTGACTCCTCTTCCAGAGGTCCTGAGTTTAATTCCCAGCAAGCACATGATGGCTCACAACCATCTATAATGAGATCTGATGCCCTCTTCTGGTGTGTCTGAAGAGAGTGTACTCACATACATAAAATAAATAAGTCTTTAAGAAAAAAAATGTATTCAGTAGAATAGTTACTGACAAGTTTGATAGAAAAAGATCATGGATACTGCTGCTGTGTCTTTAGATGTCAGTTTTAGGAAGTTTCCATTCCCCCCTCCTCTCCAAAAAGAGAAGCTTCCATCCTCAGGCCATTACAGGATACATATATTTTGTCTTGCCTTTCGTCATCCCAGCCATTGGTTGCATGTATGAGGAATTAAATGCATATTTTGAGCATGTACGTTTTAGAAAAATACATAGGTCAGTAGGTTCCATTCTTGAGTTTCTAACCTCTGGCATCTTCTGAGATTCTCAAGGGAAAATCCTGATGTCTACTTGATCTGGTAATACTGTGTTTTAAAAACAAGCCTTTTAACAGAGTGTGTGGCTGTTTTACTTATATTGTCCATCCAGAAGGGGATGTTCTACGTAAACCATTATCTCAATTTACAAGAAGAAAAAAAAATGTTTGTGTATGTTAATGTGGGCATGAGAGTGGGTGGCACGTGGAGGTTAGAGAACAATGCATGCATGTTCTGTCTCTCAAGCATGTCAGTTTGAGAGATTGAAACCAAGTTATCAGGCTTGAAGGAAGGCCCCTGCCCCTGTACCAGCCAAGACACCTCACCAGACTTTTCTCAGCCTAAAATAAAAACATTTAATACTAAAGTTTCCCCAAATACACCTTTTTGTGCGGTGCATTCATCTAAAAATGTCTACACATTCCTTGCTTGGTTCAGGTGGAACGTAAGTACAATTTAGGTAAATATGACTGAGTATAAGATGCTTATAGAGTTAGGTGAGATTGTTTGAACGACATTGAAAGTAAGGTATTTTGAAATATTTAGACTCTGAGTAGAATCCTTTAGGAAATTAAAGGACTTTATTACTACTCTGGATGGTTAGCAACTCAAAAAGAGAAGAGAGCTCTCTAAAAACTTAGTATTTTTCTTATCTAAGTTAATACTGTGCCATAAACAAACAAACAAACAAAAAACTCATCTTACAAAACAGAAAGATGATTTCTTTTTCCACCGAGAGAATCATTTGCTGAAAAACTTCCAAGATATCCATCCATCGTGTAGGTGGGTGACGCTTCGCAGAAAAGGCAGTCTTTGTGTTCAGCCATATATGTGTGTGGGAGTGCAGCACTTGGGTGGAGAACTCTGTTCAGATTCCAGAATGCCAAGGATCCAGCATGCTTGGGCCTGAGTGAGAACCAGACAGAAACTAAGCAGGGAAGGCAGGGCAAAGCTGGTCTGAAAGACTTCCTCTTGTGTATGGCTCCTTTATACTTCTTCATATGAACAGTAGCCCTTTGAAGGTTATTTTCTATTTTAATTACCTGAGACCTTGAACCTTAAGAATGTAAATGACACTGTCACATAGCTACCAACCATTGTTGTCTTTGGATAGAAGTAATCTCTGTTCCAACTGTCCTCATTCAAGCTGTCTCAGTAGCTTCTGTACATCATCTTTCTACCGCCTGCCTCTTGGGAGCCTGATCCATGCCACCAGCGGCCTCCTGGAAAGCTGGTTCTTTTGAATCTCACTCTCTGCTCTGTGACCACTTGGTGCCCTGTGTTAAGTGATTTTTTTTTAAATATTGCCTTTGGCAAATTACACATCTTTATGCAATTTTCTGATTATTTTGTCTTTTGATCTGGACATCTGGGTAGTTCTTTGATGTATTGTTCAACAGGAACCAGAATTGTTTGCTTTTCCCTAGAGAAGCTGAAGGAGCATGTTTTGTTTATTCATTACCAAAGTCCTTAATGATTAAGCTGTGGTTATGTTTGTCTGCGTGTATCCGCTCATATACACTACTCAGGAAGCCGTGCCTTCCTAGGCATCTCCACACGTCATAGACTCAGGGCCAGATTTTATGTGATTAGACACCCATCATTTTTAACTCTTTATTCATCTTGATAATCTCCTTATAACTTAACAAGTTTTCTATTTCCTTTTTTTCTCTTCCTCCCTCCCTCCCCTCCCTTCTTGCCTGCTTCCCTTCCTCTCCCACTCTCTCCCTTTCTGTCTCTGTTTATGTTCCTTCCTTCCTTCCTTCCTTCCTTCCTTCCTTCCTTCCTTCCTTCCTACCTTTACTACTACTTTCTCCATTACCTATTTCCTTAATTGAACTGACCATACTTGAATCTGTCGTCTTAAAGTCCATTTATTACATTTATTAAGAAAGGGCATCTGTTCTTCAGCTTGGCTCGGTTGCGTTTTTGAATTTGTGAATGGATCTTAACTATAGTGGTTTGAATAATGCTCCTCCAAGAATTGTCTTCAGGCCCCAATGTAACAAGGGTACAGATCCGAAGACTTAAGAGCCCACAGAACAGCCCTTCGTGTGAGTATTTATAGATCCCTGACTCCTCAGCTGGCCTCATTGTTCCTGTTTGGAGACTCACTCCTGTGATTCCCTACCACTACTTATCACAGTGCCTTCTGGGAATAAGAAGCACACTTCTCTGGAAGCCTGTTTCTATTTTCTTGTCTATATATGCTCCCCTCGCTCTAATACTTGTAAATATGATTTAGAAATAGTATCCATATGGATTTAATTTTGGAGGTGCCACCATCTTTTCTTTAAGTTAGGCTCTAGTGCAAAGGCTAGGGT
>JADRCD010236443.1:0-41275 GCA_019843815.1 Montemys delectorum | reverse complement strand
TCTTACAGCTCTATAGGTCTGAAGTCGAAGTAGCTCCCAGTGGGAGAGAGTCCAGGTGCTGTAAGGATGCATTATTCCCTCAGGGAAACTCTTGGCCTTGTTCAGCACCCTGAAGCTGCCCCAGTCTTGGCTTGTGACCACCTTCCTACAGCCAGGCTGGACCTTTCTCACACTTCCATATTTCTGCCTTCCTTTTCCCCCCTGCCTCTTTTGTCCTTTTTCAGAAGTACCCTGTGGACTCTACTGGGCTCATGCCAGTAACTCTGCTTTTAGGTTAGCTGTTAGAAACATTAATGTTATTTGCAACCTTATTTCTCCTTTGTCATCTAAGCTAATAGTCACCAATTCCAGGGATAGCTATAGAGAACGTGTCATTTAGGATGCCTTGTGGAGGAACTCTAATGGGTAAGTCCTGAAGTTCCTGGTGCTCGAGTAGGTAGGAAGACAGCACAAGTGAGCAAAGGATCGATTCAGGGCCAGTTCTCAGAGCTGGCTGCTACACCACTATGGGAAAGGCCTTAGCAAATAGTCATGACCAGAGGAAACTTTCACATATTCTGACTTCATAGTTTGGATGGGTCCCAGGCATGATGGTGTTAGGAAACTCATCTGCATGACCCAGGAGGATTTTACATGCTACCAAAGTTATAGAACACCAATGCACTGATTCAGGATATAAGTTTGTGTCTTAGCTCTAGGGCAGGAGGACAGAAACCCAGATAACACACGAATGAAAATCTTTTGCTCTTTTCTGATCTCTATCAGTAACTTTTACAAGATGCTCCTCTCTGCTTCTCTTTCTCATGCTATCAGATTTAGCCTATGGCCTTCATATATACTAAGTTTGCTTGGGAAAATATTATTCGAAATTGCACGTTATACATTGAACTCATTCTCTCAATCTATCTAAGCTTGTTCACAACACTTAAGAAGAAAAATTACATCATTGAAGTTCATCAATAGCAGTTTATGTCACAATACCTAGCCCATATGCTAAATAGTTAGGATTTGTTTCAATCAAATGTAGGTAAGATCTGTTTCCATTAGACTCCATTCTGTAATATTTACTATGTAAAGGCTTCCTGGTATTTCAATCATTTTATGTATTTTTTTTTAGTTTTATCTTTTTTCTTTTTATTTTATTTCTTTCTTGCATATAAGATTGTTGGTAGTTACCATGGCAATTCTAATTGATTTCTTTCTGCTGTTTTTTACAGGCTTTGAAAAAGATTTGCACAATACATCCTTCATATTGTTATTTTTATCTTTGTGAGTCTGTAATGGCCTCTCAAAGGATAAACAAAAGCAAGCAACAAGAACAGCTAACGCTACCTTGCTTGGTGTCAAAGGCTGGGACAAACAGAAGAAACCCCAAGAAGAAGAAGAAAAGCCAAGCCAGGGAGAACAATAAAGAAAGGGGTCAGAGATCAAAAGTAAAAGTACATGTCACACAAGAGAGAGTTCAGGTACCAGAGTCAGCAGCCATGCATGGCAAGAAATGTGCTTTTGGAGAGGATGAACTTGCCAACGTAACTAGAGCCTAGAAGACCTGTAAATGATGGAGAGAGAGAGAGAGAGAGAGCAGAAGAGGGAAACTAGGTAGGCATCACTGTCTGTTTTGGTTTGTTTTATCTTCTGGTAGATCAAAAATTTCGATTACACACACACACACACACACACACACACACACACACGGGCATGGGCTTACAATTTATATCTGTATATGTCTATAACACCAGGTAGAACCAACTCATAGTCTTCCTTTTAGGAAGCTACAAGTGTGTTCTTTGACAATGATTGTTACACCTGCCTTCTACACAAAAGAGAATGATCCAAATGAGTGTAGTCGTAAAGATAAGAAAAGAAAAAGAGAGAGCTCTGGAATGAACTGGTATGTTTTAGGATTTTGTATACCTTCAGAACATTTGCATTTTTAATTTAGGCCACATACTTATCCAAAGGTAATAGTTACAAATGTTGAAAACTACAGTCATCTCCAGGCCAAGGGTGGTGGCACAGCCCTGTTACCTCAGACCCTGGGAGGAGGAAGTTGGAAGATCAAGAGGATAAGGGTATCCACAGTTACATACGGAGTTCAAGGTCCAGCCTGGGCAACATGAGCAAGGTCAGCCCGGGCAACATGAAATCCTGGATCAACAAATAAACAAACACAACTGATGAAAAAGCTTTTTGTAGTAAATAGTAAATTCAAAATGTCAGCATGTAGGATGAGTTCTAGACAACAAAGGCCACTCATGTGTTCTCTCCTCAGTCCTTTTACTGCCCAAAGCAAAGAGAAAACAGAGAAGTACTTCCAAGAATTGAAACAAGTAAGAAATATCCTCAAGGAAAGGATATATTTATTTTATTTTATTTTATTTTATTTTATTATACTAGGAGATTACAACTCAATTACATTTTCCCTTCCCTTTACCCCCTCCAAACACTTCCATATACCCTCCCACTCTCCTTCAAATTTATGGCCTCTTTTTATCACTAACTGTTATTGCATTCATATATGTTTGCATATACATGTATATTTCCAAATATATCCTGTTAAGTTCATGTGATGCTACTTGTATGTGTGTTTGCAGGTTGAAGATGCAGGCTATCCATTTGGCACTGGATAACCAGTTGGTGTGTTCTCCCCTGGGAAGGCTACCTCTTTCCTTCCCCTTTAATTTTCAATGAAAAATTAAAAGATATTTTAATCTACCATGGTCTCAGCAACGTTCCTGCGAACACGAAGCAGCAAGTCCCACCCAGTTAAACTTTAAATACTTCCATCAGTAGGCTTCAAAGGGTGACTTAAAGAGGAAGAACAGCAAACACCATTGCAAGATGATCAAGAGCCCTGAGGGCCAAAGGTTCTGCACACGCATGATCTTGTTGCCTGGAGAGTTACTCTACACTAGACTCCAAAGCTGGCATGTCTAATTCAGAGGACATTTGAACCCCATGTGCCCTTGCTCATGTGCTAAACTCCAGATGTTTAGCGAGGCTGCATCTGTAAGCCCCTTCAGATTCTCAGCTTATAACAAAGAAGCACCAGCTCATGTCCTCCACACCTGGATAAAAAGATCTTGGGAATAGTAAATGTGATTTATTCAAGAAATGCATTGTAAAAATTACATTACACAGGCTTATGTGAAATACGCAAAGGCTTTGGGAGATAAATGCCTAGAATAATCCACCATGAAACTTGTAGATAGATTCTATGACCCTGTTCTTCTGGTGCAAACATAAATGTGTTTCTGATAAATATGTTTTATTATGTTTTGCTTCATACAACTACCCTATTATAAATTCACGATGGTTAAAAGAAAAATTTAAGAACCTCTCTTCCTTTGGCAGCCAGAACAAGGTTTTTGAAACCAAAAGCATATGTTTGAGTTTAGCTCCACATGTGCCAGCTAGCTATTGACTGAACACTGACATGTATGAGCTCTAGGGATCCCAAATCTCTCAGGGCAGTAACGCTAAGTAAGGTAGGTTCTTTACCCAGTGATAGGTGATTCAGAGTATGACTTCCCAAGTCACTTTTAAAAAATTAGTGTGGGGTAAGTGTGCGGTTGTTTGCATGCGTGCATGCGTGCATGTGTGGAGTGTGTGTGTGTATGTGTGTGTGTATGTGTGTGTGTGTGTATGTGTGCAGTGTGTCTGATATGGTGTGATGTGGTGTGGTATGTGTGTATGTATGTGTGTGTGCTATATAGTATATGTATTTGGTATATATGTGTGTGTGTGGTGTATGTATGTGTATGCACGAGTATGATTGGTATATATGTGTGTGTACATATGCATGTGTATGTGGTGTGTGTTTGGTGTGTATGTGGTGCTTTAATGGCATGGTGTGGCACACACACACATATGTGTGTGCCTGTGTGTATATGTGTGTGTATGCATGTGCCTGTGTGTATATGTGTATGTGTATGTGTGGTGTTTGTATGCTGTGATGCAGCATGTGTGTGTGTTTGTGTGGTGTTTGTTTGTTGTGGTGTGGTGTAGCCTGTGTATGTGTGGTATGTGTGCACGTGTGTTGTCTGTGTGTATGTATGTGTGTGATATGGCGTGTGTGTACTCGGGTACATCCACAGAGTTCAGAGGAAGACGTCATGTGTCTTGCTCTCTTGCCTTATTCCCTTGAGATTGGTTATCTCAGTGAACCTAGAATGACTGTCAGCCAGCAAGCCCCTCTTGTGAACCTCTACTGCCCTAGCACCCAACCCTACACTCAGCCTTCTCCGTGGGTGCTGGGAATTTGAACCCAGGTCATCACGCTTGCATAGTAAGTGCCAGTTAGCTGCTGAACTTTTCCCTAGCTCCCGGCCATTCCTTTTTGATCTTTACATTTTCCTTCCTTTTGTCTCCATTTGACAGATACCCTATCAGACAGCGCTCATCTTTTTTCAGTTCCCTCTCTAGTTTTGCTCATAAAGGGCAATCCCCCCTAGTCACCCTTGGCTTATTTAGTCCTGTCTACTGACTCTGCCTTAGGGATCTAGAACTAACATAACATTCTAGCAGAGGAGAGTCATGTTGTTGTGCTGAGAGCAAAACCTTCACACAGGGGAAGAGTGACTTTAAATTACTTCTCTGCTGGGAAAGTCTGTCGGTCTCAACGTAATACTGCCGGTCTTTGGTTTGGACATGGTCTGAGCCAAGTCCAAGCCCTTCGTAAATGACTTTCAAAAAAAAATCTAGTTGATTCATTCTCTTGAAGCCAGGATGCTCTATGTAATCGCAGAGCTATCAGTAATCTGCTCTGATAATGCTGGATATCGTGTGTGTGTGTGTGTGTGTGTGTGTGTGTGTGTGTGCATGCATATGCCTGTGTGTATATGTATATACACCTTCTTTCAAGTAGATCTTACTTACAAATTCTATTGATTAGACTATGCTCTGATTAGATATGTTCTGTGGCCTAAGCCACAACCTCCATGATCAACAGTCCTGGAAATGTGACTTCTTTCATTGTTGCCATATGAGAATTCTATCTGAAACAACAGGGATAGGCCAGTGAGAACTGACGACTCTGCTGGAAAATTCAGCTTTTGCCGGCATTTTCCAAGTCAACAGGAGTCTACCCTTACTCTGTCCAAGTTCAGAACCACTTTAAACATAGACAATGTAATTCCACAAAGGCCAAAATGTCTGCCTCTCAACAATTCCTAGACCGTGCCCCCAGGCCGTGCGTAACTTTCCCCATCTAATCCTATACAGCACAGATAAACTGTGTGGCTTCGAGCCCCAGGATGGCAATGGAAAAACTGTGTCAGGGGCCAGATTACAGTTTGAAGACCAAATACCATCTGAGACCAGGCCTGCTCAAAAGTTCAAAAGTTCAGCTCCCAGCAAAGGGCCAGTGTGGCTTGCTGCACAGTGAGGGAGTAGCAGAAAAATAGATTGGAATTCTGAAGTGACAGCAGTCTGACTGTGTGGGCCGCACCGAAGACTCTTCGGAGAGGGAAAGAACTTGCCCTAAGATTCGAAGTCCTGGGCTACCCACGTGGGTCAGTGGAATCAACTCTGCGTGTTGAGGCAGAGCAGCATTGGGCTACTTCAAGCACGTGGCCAGCCAGAACAGATGCTGAGAAGAAAAGCGAGCAAGCTCCCTTCTCTCCTTCGTTTCATTACTCGCCACATGTTTTAGAACAATTCATTCAAGATTCACATAAAGTTAGCTACGGGCTTTTCTAAATAGAGCTCCTACATCTTAAAAATAAATCCCAGGCTTTTAAAGCGCTGTAATTATCTTGTCTGTCATCTCATCTGCTGCTTCATCTTTTATTCCCTCCCTTGATCTTCTGTCTGCATGGGGTGTTGCCATTTCTGCATAGCTTTTAAAGCAAAATTCTGGATATTTTCAGAAGTGGGGGAGGGGCGGGAGAATAGATATGTCATGATTTATTTTAGTTGCTCTTTTTTTTTTTTTTTTTTTTTTTTTTTGGAAATTAACTCTTTAGCCTCAGGACAAGTTCTGGATACCTGGGTACTTGTATTGGCATTTTAAAAGTATCATTTTTTTTTTTAAATCTCTGTGATCATGCTTCCAATTTCCTGTACTGTGGCATTCTTATATTGAAGCATTCTTACTTTGACTGAAATCATGCTCTAAGACACACACTTCTTAGGGATCTTGTGATTCATGCTTTCTATCCTGAATTTGAAGCTTAGTGAGGCCTTCACATACACTAGCTTTTCAGATGTGGAAAATGTATAAGAAAAAAAGTTATGTTTGACTAAATGCTACATAAAGAAGTGCAAATTTATGCGGAACATTTGGTTTAGAAAGTATCAAATACTCATGCAAAATTTAGAGATTACAAAATTTATAAAATAGGGGAAAAAACATAAAATAGGGAAAAATCTGTTAAACTTGCCTTTGATGGAGCCATTGCTAATAGTCGAGCATCTGTCTTTATAGTATTTAATAGCATACTCATCATGTTTATAAATTTGGGGTCTTAGAAACTAACATTTTATATCTTTTTTTATTTAACATTATGAGCATGTCCATGTTGAATGATTCCTAAAATTTTTACTTCTGAATATGTGTTTGTATGTTGTAATATACATGTATTGTATGTGGAGTGGGATGGGGTCTCCTTGGAGACAAGAGTTGTGATATACTCCTAGAACTACAGTCCCAGGCAGTTGTGATTAGAAGCAAACTCCAGGTCTCTGGAGCACACACTGCACTCTTAACCACCAAGCCACCTCTTCAGCTTCACATCAAATGACCTTTAATGACAGCATAGATAAGAATCTCTCAAGGATTTTATTAAGACATTTTTGTCGATATGATACTTGTTACACAAACATTTTCTTGGTTACAAATGATGTTGTTATAACCATTGTTCTATAACACTTTACTGTAGTGTATTACTGGTTACTTCCATAGGAAATTGTTAGTAGGATAAACGAATTAATGTTTAGAAAGCAAAAGACCTCTTGATCTTAATCAACAGGCCCAGAAGTGACTAGAACAATGTTCAAAGGAGTAATTACAAACTTACTTTGGGAAATAGTTTTGTAGAAATAGGATCAGTGGAAAGCCAAATGAATAATCTGGGTGTTTTCTCAGGAGTGCAGAGTCAGGGCACACGCTGAGAGGGCTTCAACATCTCCTCTCAGCCACAGCAAGACTGGACAGAGAAGACTTCTTCAGTTCAGTTGATGTCTTTACGCTAAAATAATTTGTCAGCACCATCCTTATTTATATAGTAACCCAGATTGGTTCTTGGCTTATAATAATTACCATCTTAGCAAGCACTTCACATCTCTGCATGTGCCCAGATGACTCTGCACAATCAACAAAGAGCATCATTTTCCCCAGCTGAAGGGCCACTGCTGGCCTGGAGCTGTCAGATGAGAACATGTTCCGGGATGCAGGAAGAGAGGTGTTCATAAGAGAGAACAGAGCAACTGAAGAACTGAGAACAACAGTTTCACATGTCACAAAGTGAAGAGGAGAAGCAGGTATTGATCGCTTAGATGTGGTTATGATAGCTTGTTCTGTTGAATGGATGGTTATTTCCATTTTCCCAATTCTGGCATTTACATTTGATTTAATAGTACTTTTTACTGTTCTATTATTTTCCTGGCATATTTTTACGTATCTTTGTTTTTCTTGGGAATGAGGGCTATGTGTCTATCTCCTAATCCAAGTTCACATTTATGTACAGATTAAGAAACTAGCAAGGGAAAACGTCTGAGGTGACTCAGATCTGGAAAACTCCCTGTCATCTTGGTAGTTACCTTAATGGCTCTGCCTGTCTACAAGGCCATGAGAAATTCAGGCACCCTGAGTGAAGCTCTTTGGAAATGATATTAGATTAACCTTTTCTTTCCATCATTGTCTCTTGGGAGTTTCTAGGCTATCAAAGAATCAGTCAAGGAGACCATTTAAAGCATGCATGTATTGGAGCAAATATTAAACAAATGCAGAAGAAGCAAATATATGATAGGGTGAAGTATGTTCAAACTTCTGACCTCTACTAAGTGACGCCTCACCCATTCCTTCAGCACATATTTAACAAAAATCTGGAAATATTGTTGCACTCTAGTAGACAGTGTGGATATAAGGATGCTTATACTGCTTTTTAATTCACAGTGTGGTAGACAGAATAGAAAACTAACATGCACAAAGAGGGTACAGGTTTAAGGGATATGTGCTGGAGGTCTATGAAGTGAATGGAGAGGGATGGAGTGCTGGTTACCTGGGGATATCAGACCTGAATGGCTTCAGAAGAGAGGAATGGGAGGAGGCAGAAGAAGGGAGTTGAAATCTGGCCACATGCCAACATTTAGAGGTCATTAAGACATTAAGCAGGTTGAGAAAGAACAGAGATGTAGCCAGTAAAGTTGACAACACAGAGGTCATGATTGGATGATTTATTGCCCATGTAATTTATAGTTCAATGCACAAGTTTTTTTGAGAGCAAGAGGGAAGTTATTAATAATTTGCCAAGACAGTGTGCAAACTGGGTCTGTCCTGGCAAACAAGAACATATGGTCACCCCCTGCCATTGTTGACCTTGAAAAGACTGGTTTCATTGAAGGTGGAGTGATGGCAATCTGATGTGTGTGGGCTGGGAACGGGGTACAATAAAACACAAAGAAAATAGGGAGACCCAGAGGCACTCTTTAATAAGAAATTTTGCAATAAAGAAAGGAGGAAAAAAACGGGGCACAGCTAGAAAGGATTTGAAACCACAGGAAAGATTGTTTTAAAGTGGGGGTTTTAAGTGTCAATGTATGCTAGGGTGAATGATCGAGAGGGCTGGAAGAGAGTCTCTGGGTGACAGAGGGAGAAGAGCTGAGCTGCAGAGGGTCTCGAGAGGGATTCTGTGATCCTGTGATCATTTGAATGACCATCGTTAGATACAAATCTGACCAGTTGCACCCTTCAGTGGGAGGAGGCAGAGTGCTTGGGCATGCGTGGGCACAGTTGCTATATTTCACAGGGAAAAAGGCAGTTTCTTCTTAGCCAAGACAAGAGAGTCTACTTTCTGTGGAAAGTCTCGTTTCCCTCCCATGAGGAGTCACAGCTTACCACTTGAGGGCAATTTTCTTTACAGGCATTAAGAAGATACGTGTGAGCTATTGCTTCTCCCGGGAAAATGTCCCAATGTGGAACCTTTTATGCTTTAGCAGTAAATGTAGAAATTCTCCCAGGTCCAATTTAGATCAGGCAAAGAAGATGAATATTACACCGGTCAGCTTTTGCCTTTCACAGTGGCTTCAGCTGAATGTGGGCGTCAACAGTTATAGTTGGTCTTTCAGATTTAGAAGTAAGAAATAAAGGAAAGTGCCCAGGTACATGGAGATCTGGGTGAAAACCAGTCTTTGACTGGATCCACAGAATGTAATTTCTAGTGGGAGCTTTAGCACCAAAGATGTCTGGGACCCTAGGGCTCTTGCTGGGCTTTCAGTGCTTCGTGTGGAAAAAGAAAACTGAGAAAGTAGGTACCTAGCAGAACAAAGGCTATGTGGACACACACACACATACACACACACACACACACACACACACACACACACAAATGCCACACACATCTTAGGAATTCTAGGGAAATGTAAACTTCTTGTAGGGGCAGCAGAAATTAAAACACGTAGCTGGGTATTTTCAGTGATTTAATGAAGAACACAGGAATTAAACAGCTTAAATGCCTAATAGCATTCTTTCCAAAGTCGAGCCCCCTGGAACAGGCTCCAAAGCAGGGATAACAACAAAGTCTATGTCCTCCTTCTCTTCCGAGACAAACTTTCCCCAGGCAGCCAAGAACAGTTGCTTAAAGAGAATCTATTCACTCAGCAAATGGCGCCTGAGCTGCTATCTCCTGATTCGACTTCAGCTGCTGCAGACATTGGCTCAGCACCACTGTGGGGTTCCCGTTGCCATCCTCCAGTTAAGTCATGCCTGTGTAGGAGCACTAAGACCTCCAGGGACTTCCTGCAGAGTGTTCCTCTCCTGTCACCTACGGTGTCTTCCCAGGTACTCAGTTGCCTCTGAGCAAGATCTGGCTTCTCTCAATTTAGTTCTTTTCACTGTTAATGACTGAGTTCTGAAGAATGGGCTTTTAAAACGGCTCAGAAATACCAATGAATGGGTACAATGTTGCGAGATTGAAGACAGGCTACTGTTCTTAGTGACTGATCATCTGAACCATGCACTCGGTGACTCTGCTTTCAGTGGGTTCGTGATAACCTATTGCATCCAAATTTGCTCCTTGACAATGGGGGCAGTACCAAAAGCACAGGTAGACAAAAACCACTTTATCTTGTACAGATAAAGTGAGTTACAGAGAAATGTCTACCATGTGACTATTTCCCAGGAATATTATTGGTTTTAAAATTGAGACAGTTGTTAAATTTTTCTCTATCAACACAATGTAAACTTGGAAAGAAGACAGTCCCTAAAGAATGTAGGGTTCTATGACCAGCTCTCAATCAGGATTTATACTTAGATGCTTAAAACCTGATGCTAGTGGAGGCATTACCAATGTCTCCGGCCATTCAGATTTACTGTGTAAGATGCAGAGACAAAAATCAGCCTAGTGGGACTCATGCTGAAGGGTGGGGTTAACTGATTTTGATGATTCGGAGTATCTGTGACCTCTCACTTTGGAGGCCTCTTTATCATATGTGACATGTATTAGAATGCACTTACATCATCAATTAAGTTTAATATACATAGAAACATTGAGCTAAATTACCACTACCTGGTTGACGTAATGTCACAATTTAGACACATGGAGTCATAGGCTTGTCATTTCCAGTGATGTTATCTTCACTGTATACTACTGAATGAATAAAGAATATATTTGTTCCACACAGTTTATGAGAGATTGAATTAAATACTCATGGGTTATAATTTTGCTATTTCCTTTTCTAGTTTTAGGGTCAATGAGTTCTCTTCTCTCTCCCTCCTCCCCCCCCCCCCCCCCTCCCCCCCCCCCCCCCTTCATTTACTGGTGCTTGTAAAACTCATGACCTGGATTTAGGCTTTCACAATGTGAGAAACTTTGGCTTTGTAAAAAAAACATCAGAAAAATTTCAGCAGAATATAATTATTTCTTTCTGCCATCCCAACTTCAAGTTGTCAGGTCCAGTGTAACATTTATTTTTTTTTAAAGACTGATTTATTTTCATTTTGTGCATTTGTTTGCCTGCATTTATATATGTATAACATGAACATGCCTGGTACCCACAGAGACCAGAAGAGTGGGTCAGATTCCCCAGAATGGAGACACAGATGACTGCGAGTCACCATGTGGGTACTGGAAACTGAACCCAAGTCCTGTCCAAGAACAGCAAGTGCTCTTACTGCTGAGCCATCTTTCTAGCTTATATACATTTTTAAGAACATTTTCACCCATCGCTTGAGTTTTCCACTTCAACCACATTTACACAGATGCCTATCCTGTTAGACACAATTTTTACAACTGATTTTGTAGTTTGCCCTGCTGTCTGAAGGTCTTTCACCAGGGGACAAGTCGATCAGACTTCCTAAAAAAGATAGTCAGCCAAACAATTATAGACAATTTAATTAGCCAATGGAATAATCAAACAAAAGCACAATTATTGTATAGTAATTTACTATGCATTTTTTCTGATTGCTAAATGCTTGGCTTTATCGAAACCGTCTCCTAATTGTCCAACAAAAGCACTCCTCTTCCTCTTCTTGGATTGCTCCGAATGCTTCCACACCATCTGGCTTTTCATTTATTCATTCCACAAATAGAGTTTTAGACTCAGAGTCACTGGGGAGTCAATAATGAATAAGAGTGACCTCTGACCGTAAGTCACCTTAGTGCAGGTGAAGGTGAGCTGGGAATGCCACTGCTTTCTGGGAAAAGCTAAGTATGGATAACAGTGAAGAGTAGGAAGACAGAGCGGTCCTTAGGTCTGGGGGAAGTGGGAGTGGCACAGCCAGGGGAATCTTACTTCCAGGAACTCTCACTCTCCTAGTTCAAACAGCCTTTGAAAATGTTACTGAATCAGTAAATTCATATTTGTTAAACCAAAGAGAGTAAATGATAATAAAATAATTTAAACTCAAGTGATATGCATTTTAATGTTAATTTTAACATTAATGCTCACGTTTTAATGTTGTTTTCCAGCTATCTTAATATTCTGGGAGATAATTTTTTTAAAGCACGTGCTTTTAGCTAGCCATGGTGATGCCCAACTACAGGTTTTAGGCAGGAGGATCTTTGGGGTCTAGGAGTCCAGGGCCATCTGGTACCTAAGGGAACAACTCCTTACTTGTCTTGGGCTCTGATTGCAATTAGCAGTGCTCTATCAGATCCTAGTTTTATTTTCATCACAGGTTTCCTTCATTCATTTTGATTTGTCGGCAAAGTTTCCTTTAAATGTTAGTTATGTTGAAGCTACATCTTCCAACAGTTCCTTATATTGTACATCTAGTGCGAATCCTTCCCAATACCTCTCCCTCTTTGAACCCCAGAAAAATGACATATCTAAGAAAATGGAGGCAAATTCGATGTTGATTATCTGAGTTGATGTGAAAACCAAGAGCTGTCTAAACCAAAACATCCAAAGTATGGACAGGAGGCCATGGGGGTGGCATCTACGGTCAGGAATGGGAAGAGCTTGATAGGAACCACATGCCTGAGAATGCTCTCTAGTAAGAATCCACAATGGTTCCCAAGAGTGACCCCTTCTTCCAGGAATCCTTTATAGATCATTTCACACAGGGTAGACACTCCCTTCTTCAAGTTTGTTGCAACTCTTCATTCGTGACTTCTTTGCTGACAATGATTAATTCACTCATTTCATTGTTTCTCTAATCATGCAATAAGCACAGTAGATGCTCAGTAAGTACTTGTTCAAAGGACCAAAACCATCAGTGATTGTTCACATAGCCCTAGGGAGAACCTGCAATAATTAAGCCTACCATGGAAGAATTTGAATCTTCCTTGGAGATATATATATATATATATTTTAGGTTAGGACACTCATTTATCCATCAAACATGGCACAAATGAGTTCTTAGGGCCCTTTCCAGTGACATGATTAACCACCCTTTCTGAGAAGAGTTTTATATATGTTACTGCTAATAGCAAGAGAACTTCTCCTGGGGCCATTTTCCCTTTTATGTGATTACACTGATATTTTAGAGTAAATGAAATTACTGCATCCCAGATGGGAAGTTCTTTTGAATTTATGAAATGCAGAGATTGCTATAAGGACTCTAAAGTTGAGGAAGGTCTCTTATCCAATCATCAATGGATAATTTTGGTTATTACCGTCCTCCTTACAAAAGTTCCACTGTGGTTACCAAAGTCCAAAATTTGACATTAGTGTTGCCCTTGACAACTGCATCCGGACAGCTTCTGTGGGAAATACTCTGGCTACAGGAAAAAGATAATTACAATTGTAAAAAAAAAAAAAATCTTAACTTAATATGTCTGAGTGTGATTTTATTAGATTTCCTTTTGTGGCGCTCTCTTGATCCATTCTACTAGAAATTACTATTATTATTCATTATTATTGTCATTACTATTATTTTAGACCAGTAAAGATTCTTAAATAGAGACTGGATCAATCCCCCACATTCTCTTTCTATTACACCTTTATCCTTCAATGACAGACACAATGCTGAAGGTGGAGCATATCTACCTGGATAGGCCATGTGTTAGTCACATCCAGGCTTATCAGATAAAATTGTTAATATGTTTAGGCTGCTGGTTCTCAATCCATTCTGATTCAGAGCTGACTATAATGGCAGTCTGAGCAGAATGCAGTATATAGAAGAGGAGTGCTTCGTGCAGAGCTCAGACGGAATTGATTTGGTGGGGAAGAGAAAGAATTGCAAACTCCAAGCAGGAAAGCTGGGATCATTACTGTGTATTTGATTGCATTGCTGCCTGTATTTCAGGAAAGCTGGGGCCCCTTGATTAGGAGGAACTGGAGCAAAGCCTTTGTGTACTGGCCTGTGCTGGTTCCAGCACTCTCAGGCAATGCCTTGCTTGTGAGGCCATGGCAGGCTCAACTGGGGCTGTGAGCAGGAGAGGAGGACACTGCCTTTGTCTCTGGAGTCATCTTTCCCTCCCTGGGGTCTCCATACGTGATGATGATTTGAATGCAGCCCTGAGACCACCATAGTACTACTGACACCAACTACCCAAAGCCTACTGTTGTCACTGCTGTTGCTGCTGCTGCTGCTGCTGGTGTGTGTGTGTGTGTGTGTGTGTGTGTGTGTGTGTGTGTGTCTGTCTGTCTGTCTGTCTGTCTGTCTGTCTGTATGTATGTATGTATGTATGTCTGTCTGTCGTGAGGTAGAGACCATCTATTATGCTGCTTCCCTGGAGATGACTGTGTCTGATTGACACACCGTGCTCCTAGCCATCAAGAAGGGTAGAGCGGGGACCTTGAGCTAAGAGAGAGGTTCTTTCGGCTTCAACTCCAGAACTAAACAAAGTGCTGGGCTGTCTTTCCCTCAAAGTTGCAATTTATCAGAATCAAACAAAGAAAAACTGAATGAGATTAAAGGAAACTTTATTTCCAATGTATATTCCTTCCAAACAGGTCTGAACATGCCTACAGCTAATGTGATATCAGGGTTAATAGTCAACTTGATGGAATCACACATGTGGGGAACTAGCTTTACTACATTAATTGATATGGGAAGATCCATCTTGTAGGCATGGCCTAGGCTGTAGAACTGGAGAAGACAAGCTGTGTGAGCTTTCATGGTTCTCTTGTTCTGACCACAGATATAAGACCAGTTGTCTGGAGTTCCTGATTTTGAGTTCCCTAGATGGTGTCCTATATCCTGGAACTGTGAGCTAAACTATGCTCTTTCTCTTCTAAGTTACAGTTTATCACAGCAACAGGAAAAGAAACTAAGGTAGCTAGGAGCCCCTAAAATCGTCCCTGCTCCCAAAAACAAATGCACCAAGTTGGCTGGAAGACCCATGTAGCTCTGGAAAGGCATCTCCACCAGGCATTTTCAGCGAGACAGAAACTGAGTGTGAGGGCAAAGGGAGACTAGTAGATCCTTCCAGGGAAAATGACTAGGTCCTGTCCAGCTGGCCAAGCAAAGGAACAATTCCTCAGCAAGAAAGGGAGCTGGGGGACTGGAGAGATGGCTCAGTGATAAGAGCACTGACTGCGCTTCCAGAGGACCCAAGTTCGGTTCCCAGTACATACATGGCAATTCATAAGCATTTGTAAATCCACTCCCAGGGGATCCAACACTGTTGTCTGAAGGCACTACACATAATGGTGTGCGCACATGCAGGTAAAACACTCTACATATAAAGTAAATACAATTTATAAAAAAATTTAAAAAAGGAAAAGAAAAAGAAAGAAAGGGATTTAGTGTTTTCAGCCATGTAAATTGTTTCCTCACCACCATGAAAGAGTGACTGCTCCCCTTTGTCTCCAGTGGGAGCACATTATAGAAGTTCCGTTCCTTCTGGGCACACTAAGGGGAGATGGCTTGCCCTTTGGTCCATAGGCCAGATGATCCATAGCAAACCAAGCAGATCTCCTTTTTGTATCCGATTAAAGACTGTATACCAGTATAATGCCATATGAAATTGGAAGAGAGGAGACTATGGGTAGAAAAGTTTAATGGGGAAATGGGAGATGGGGGAGAGACAAGGGTCAAACAAATCTAAGAATATATATATATATATATATATATATATATATATATATATATATATACATAGGCTATAAAGAGGTCTGTGACTATGCATGGGATAGCCTTTGTCTGAAAATAAAATGGGTTAATAACAAAGCTTAAACACTGGCTGCAATCGGGTTGTGCACAGCTGCATTCAGATATACGTTTATTATAAGTTTTACTGGTTACAGGTGTGCAGGAACATAATTTATAAATAATGATATACAACAATTACAAGAATACGAGCAGGGCTTTTCATAGATTCCTTATAAACAGTTTGTCCTCACAGGATGTTTTTCAAACAAGCCAACTGACAAATGAGCCTCTTCTTATGTGAACGCTGCTTGATATATTCATATGTTTGTGAGAAAGATGAAAGTGACATGCTGAAGCCGTGTGTCACCGCTTTCCTTGTTCATCAAGGATATGAGTAACATTTTTTTCAGATCATCATTTTCAAACAGGAAGCCTGTTTCCTTCTGGGGCTGTTTATGAGGCAGGACCTGCTGTCACAGAATACTTTCAAGTCTAATTTGTGCTAGCAACACCTTTATTGTCGCCCTCAATGTGGACAACCGACAAGACAATGCATCAAGCTAGATGCAGGAGCTGATTCTTGGAGTGTAACTCCTCTCTCTGCGGCTGATGTAAGTTTATCACATGCCTGTTGCTGAGGGCAGGTACCAGGATACCAAGTGTCACCCTCTCCCCTAGGTGGAGATGACACATTCAAAGCTTAGGGTCATATGAATGTAAAGTAATTAGGCAGTGATAAATTTTAAGTATACATCATGCCTTTCTTATGATTCATTAACTGTATATTTGAGTAGTTTAATTCTTAATTGTCTCATTCTAACCACCGATGTGCAAAATCCTTGAAATGTAAACTTACAGCTTTTATGAGTAACCCCCCCTTTCCTTACCACTATACATAATTTGAATGGAGGTAGCAAAGGGATATATCACAGTACACCGTGCTTTTCTGCCTAACACCCATCCTTTCATTTCTTCCTAGCAAAATCCAGCTTTACTAGGTGCATGAAGTGCCAAATTAATAAATGATATCGCCTCAGCTTCTATTAATAATAGGGTGGCCTATAAGAGCACAATTGAATAAGACAAATTAATGACATTAAGTAGGACTTCCATAACGTCTTCCTAAAAGTGGGTAGGAGGAAACGGATGTGTGCCTTTTGTGATTTGCCCATCCATTTGTATCTGTCAGTTTAGACTACAGTAGGCTGGAGGGACAATTTAATCTTAGCATCTCAAGTCTAAACAGAAGCCTCTCCCTCACTTTGCACGTGTGGCAGGTTACATGAGTCGCTCTGATCCATGTGTCAGTGAGGGACACGGTGTGACAGGTCCATCCTTCCACTGTAAAATCTGGAATTCGAAGGTTCACTGGTTGTCAAGGCTGTTCTTTCTTTTACACTTCAGCCCAGAATGGAGGCACTTCATTTCTACATGGCCCATTAGTTCAAATTATTCAAATAGCTCTGTTAACTGAAGGGTGGACTAGGGCCCTACCTTTGCTGTGTGGGAAAAACAAACATCTCATTTGTGTAAGAGCATTATTTTTAGATTTCTCTTACAATCAAATGCAATTCCTAGGGGATAAAAGTTTTGTAAGGGTGCTATGTGAAGTCAATGGCATAGGCTGTATCATAGGTGAATTCTGTATATGCAAAGGCAGTAAGTGGAACCAATCGGAAGGCTGTGGAATAAACCAACCCTGTACGATAACATGGGACCCACTTTGTGGACTCAATTTGATTGAAAACACACTTTTGAAAACTTGTGTCTGTGTTGAATGTATGAAGACTCTTCTGCCACTGCTTCCCAAACAATGCAGTTTAAGATGATTTACATTGTATTACTTATGAATAATTATAGAGATGGTTTAGAAACCTATACCGGGGCATGCCAAGGCTTTATAAGGGCTTTGAGCAGCACAGATTTAGGCGTCTGTGGAGTTGCTGGAATTATTGTTATGCATACTTAGTGACCACTGAGCTTTTAAAGAAGAGGGAAGCATAGCTGGGCATGGTGACACACCTGCTATGCCAGCACTTAAGAGAACAAGACAAGAGTACTGCCATTAGTTCAAAGCTAGCCTATGATACACAGTGAGTAAAAACAACCAAAGAAAAATAAAGGAACTCATGACTATTACTGTTTTCACATAAAAATTAATTTTAAACTCTAAAGTGGTTTATCTCCTCTGCCTTCCTGATGATAAAACATTTACCCTAATCTATCCTGTGCATTCATCTGTGAGAGGAGATTAGAAATTAAAGCAGTGGTAACATTCAGCTCTTGACAATCAGAATCCAGTTGTGCAACAAGACAATGCCCTGCCAGTCAGGTTATTTTTTCTTGAGAAAGGATTTTTCCAAATCCTGCATGCTCATTTGGCATATCAATTTCTATGCTTGTCTGTGAGGCTGATCTGGAGTTAGAAAACACAAAAATATGCCATAGGATTAATAGAAACTCCTCCCATCTGACTCCTGAAAATATGAGGAAGAGAAAGGAGACCAGAGTTTATACCTAGACAGAAGTGATCTGGCTTTGTCCCCCTTGGGATTAGTTTAAGAGGCACATAGGAAGCTCACAGGAGGCATGTAGGAAACACATAGGAAGCAGGCAGGAAGTGTTCAGGAAGCATGCAGGAAGCACATAGAAAGTATGCAGGAAGTATACAGGAAGCATGCAGGAAACATGCAAAATATACACAGGAAGCATGTAGGAGGCAACCAGGAAGTGTTCAGAAAACATCGAGGAAGCACACAGGAAATATGCAGGAAGTACACAAAAAGTATGCAGGAAGCGTACAGGAAGCATGTAGGAAGAACCAGGAAGTATTCAGGAAACATGGAGGAAGCACACAGGAAATAAGCAGGAAGTACACAGAAAGTGTGCCGGAAGCACACAGGAAGCATGCAGGAAACATGCAGGGAGTACACAGGAAATATCCCGAAGGATTCAGCAAGCACAACAAAAGTATGCAGGAAGCATAAGGGAAACATGCAGGAAGCGTGCAGGAGGCACACTTTACAAACAATGATGCGCTGTCTGAAGATGAAGAGGTTACTCCCCTGCAGCTTAGCACTGTCGGCACCGTCCTTGATTCTTACACTCTACAGGCAGATGTTGAGTGACAGCCTCTGGGCGGCCCATGGATCAGCCTGGTAAAGTGAACTGCTGAGGTAAGGGACAGGAAAGTGACAGCTAGAGACTGAGTGGGACCTGAGGCCTCAGAAGTTGAGGCAAGAAGGCAAGGCACAAACAGCACAGGAGCATCCGTGGGGTTAAAAGAACGGATCTAATGAAACCCCGGAGAAGGCAGTGGGGGAAAGACTGTAGGAACAGCCCTAGAAGCACACCCCGGAGTCCTGAGCTTTCTGGCCAGGCACCTCAGTATCATCCTCCATAGCGATGGCTCTCATGCCCCTCAACACATAGATGGCAATTGAAATAGAAGAACGGGGAGGGGGGGAAGTAGCCTCTGAGGCCAGACACATTCATCCAGAAATAACTCCAGTAAAATATTTCAATTGTAGAGATATATTTAATAAGGAGCAGATTATACAGTTAATCTATGTCCCTCCTATCTGGCTGGTGTATACTCTATTATGATTTCCAGGAGACCGTAGGTTATGGCAGAGTCAAAGAACCAATGTTCTGTGCAGTGATATTAAATTTTGTGATCGCACTGTGGAATATTTCTGTCAGCCCCTCCTCCTCACCCCTTTTCATACGCTCAGTTTTTAGTTAATTAAAATGCCGAGTAAAAGGTTTATTTTTTAATGGCATTTTCACATATTTTTTTGTTTTTATAATCCTCTTCCCTCTCCTTTGTCCCTCTGCATATATTCCTGCAGGTCCCCCTTGTCCCCTGAGTTCCCCCTCTTCTGCTTTCTTATTTTATATTTGATGATCATGTCTCCCTTTATTAAGATCTCCATCTTCCCTCTCATAGTCGATTCCTGTTTTAGTTTCATGACCTATGGCCACTCATACCCGTATGTATAATATGTATATTAAAACTGAGGAGAGCATATAAGAGAAAACATTGGTATTTATCTTTCTGAGTCTGGACTACATCCCTTAATATAATTTCTAGCTCCATCCATTTTCCTGCAAATGTCATCATTTCGTGTATTTTTTTATAGTTGAATAAAAATCCCATTGTGTGTATCTTCTATGTTTACTGCATTCATTCCTTCCCTGATGGACATCTAGGCCTTTTCTTGCTACTGTGAAGAAGGATGTGATGAACATGGATGAGCAAGTATCCCTGTGGATGCTGACTTAGCATGCTGTGGATACACATGCCAGAGTGGGATAGCTGGATCAGATGGTTCTGTTTGTAGTCTTCTGGGTTTTATTTTTAGATTGTTTTATTTTTATTTATGTGTAACTGTGTATAAATGTGTGTGTGTGTGTGTGTGTGTGTGTGTGTGTGTGTATACACATGTGTACTGGTTCCCCTGGAGGCCAGAATAGGACACGAGATCCCATTGAGTTGTACACAGTTGTAAACCTCCTAAACTGAGTGTTGATCATTGAACTCTGGTCCTGTGTATGAGAAACAAGCCTTTCTACCCACTTATCAGACCCCTAGTTTTATTTTTTTTAAAGAACTCTTTGGAATGTGCATCCAGTAAATAGTTGGGCGCTGTTTGAGCTCACTGAAAACTGACTCTTGGAGCAGGGTTGCCCGCTCCTTCTTATCAGTTACCTCTCCACAGCAGGTTTGTCTCAAAGTGTCCTCCAGGGCCCCTTGTCCTGGAATGGGCTGCCCGCCCAACTAACCCTGTGACTGGGGAACAGCACAAGTGTCCTTGAGAGTACCTAGAAAGTGGATCACCTCCAGCGGAAATTAGTACTGTACATCCCATGAGATAAGAATGGTGATGTGAAACCAGAACCTCAGGCATAGAGATCTTACCCATGGAAAGGATGTGCAACTGGGAGCTCCCACTGACTGTCTCAGCTTCCTAGTCAGTCCTGCTGAATGTCTGTAGCCTTTATCCTCTGGTTCAGTGCTCTTTCTCTGTTATCTATACCTTGATAGCTTCTGCTTGTTCTTTAAGCCTTTGACTTTTGCTTGCTGTATTCTTAATAAGTTCATCCATTTGAAACAGAAAGTACGGCTATCCTAGACCATTCTCCTGACCACAGAGGGCCCCCCCCCCAATATTGATTTCCATAGTTGTTGCACCGTATTATAGCCATAATGCAGTGAATAAGGGTTTGAGCTTCTCCTGATAAGATTAGCTTGTACAGTAGGTTGCTGGTGCTACCCAGAGTGCAAATTTGTCCTCATGTAGGCATGAGTTGCTCCCCAGAAAGATGTTCACTTGAACCTCATACACCAGCCCTCCATTACTGTAATGACCACTGAATAATCTATGACATGTCAGTTGACAGCCATAGTATTATTTCCAAGTAATGAATAGGTAAAGGAAGTTTCCTATCTCCAAGACATATGCAGAGAGAGAAAGAGAAATAGGCAATGTTAGCATCCCTTCTAGGCTCCACCCCACAGTTACCTGGCAGCAGGCAGGTGTGCCTGAGTCACTATAAAAGGGGATGCTTGCCCCTTCCTCACTCATTTCTCTTGCTCTTGCTCCCTTACCCTCTTTCCCCTCTCTCCCCCCTCCACATGCTCATGGCCCTCTCCTCCGCCTCCTCCTCCTCCTCCTCCTCCTCCTCTTTCACTCTCTCTGTGTCTGTGTCTGTCTCTCTCTGTCTCTGTCTCTCTGTCTCTCTGTCTCTCTGTCTCTCTCTCTCTCTCTCTCTCTCTCTCTCTCTCTCTCTCTCTGCCTTTCTCTGTTTCTACTCTCTCAACCCATCTCCCAATGCTCTGAATAAATTCTATTCTATACTATACTGTCCTGTGGCTGGTCCCTCAGTGGGAAGGGATGCCTCAGCATGGGCCAGCAGAGGCACCCGCTTCCCTTACACCATACCATAAACCTCCACCAAACATATCCCTGGCTTTTTTCTTTCTTTTTTATTAAACAAAGCAAGGGAGGGGAGATAGATATGTAAGATTTGAGTTTACAGGACCAAGCATAAAATGAAAATGCAGAATTCCCTGTTCAAACATCATTAAACATTTTAGTACAGAATAATTGCAAAATATTATAGTAACACCAGAGAGGACCTTGTAAGGGCATGTTTCTCTGTTGCCTACTTGTTGATATCTGCTAGTTGCTATTTATGCTTTTACTTTTGTTTACTATTTACTTAATAAGTTCATTCAGGCTGTTATATACCTGTGATGTCTCTGTCTGTCTGTCTGTCTGTCTGTCTGTCTGTCTCTTTCTCTGTCTTGTGCATGAGTTTGTCCATCCATCCACACACATATATTTTGTGCACTGAAGACTGTCCATTTTTTTTTTGTTGTTTGTTTAGAGCATTGCATTGAAATGGTAGTTTGAATGAGAAATACACCCCGTAAGCCCTGGTGTTTGAACACTAGGCTCCCAGTTAACAGTGCTCTTCGGGAAGGGTTAGGTGGCACAGGCAGGCTGGAGGAGGTACATGCCTAAGGGTGGGCTGTGAGGTTATTCAGCTTTGCTCCATGTCCAGTTCCCTCTGCATCACGCTTGAAGTTGAGGATGAGCTCTCAGCTTCCTATTCCAGCTTCCATGCCTGCAGCTTGCTGTGGTACCTCCCTCCCGTGATGGACTCATCCCTCTGGACCCACTGGCCAAAATCAAGCCTCTCTTCTTTGATCATAATGCTTTATTACAGCACCGGGAAAGTAATGAGTACGCAGCAGTGTGTTTGGTACTCCTCAGCCCCATTCTTCAGAGCTGAGATAGATCTATGAAGACTTAACCATTCTGTTTTCAGTCAGGGATGGCGGTGAAGAACAGGTACACACTGATTTATGTTTACACTCAGGAATGATGAGCACGTTACTTATTTTCTCTGAGTCCCACCTTTCTGATATGAAAAATTGATTAAGAGTTATTAAGAGGGCTATTATAATTTTTTATTTGCAAAGTGCTAAATGTTGTTATGTAATAAACACAATCAAAATCAAACTTCTGAAGACTTTACTGTATGAGAAATTAAATATAATTCTCCTTCCTTGTTCAGGACTGAAGAGAACTGTAAACCTTCTTCTGAAGGGACTACTTGGGACCACGGGGGACTCCCAGCATCCAGAAGGCCCTGGCGACAAAGGAACCTCCTGTGTTAATGGAAGCAAACAGAGAGATTCCTTCTTGGAATGCAAAGAACAGCTGTGCTGCTCAACTGCTTCCTTACTGGGATTTCCTGTTTTGTTAACTATAAAGTAAATAAGTCAAATCGGCCACCACAAAACAACAAGGTGTCAATAAACGCTTTCACTCTGTCACGGACTGTTAAAGGTTTCGTGCTTTGTAGAGAAGAAACAAGAAACTGCACAGGTACTTAAGCTCTTCTGAGGTGAAAGTGAGGAAGGACAAAGGGGAATCACACTGCCCAAGAGCCTGTGAACTGGCTGAGCTCTGTCTATCCGGCAAAGTCTGGACAGTGGAGAAGACAGTCTGCAGCATGCTGGGAGGAGACAGAGGGGAAGACAGAGGACTCTATTTTGCTGTTGATTTGCACACTGTTTTGTGATGGCCTTTGCATTTCTTTCGGAGTCATTAAGCTTCTGTTCCTTGCCACAGCTCCTGGTGTCCTTTGTTTGTCTCCTCCCTCATTTTGTCTCAGCTCTTCAAACTTTTTTTGTTTTGTTTTGTTTTGTTTTGTTTTGTTTTGTTTTGTTTTGGTTTGGTTTGGTTTGGTTTGGTTTGGTTTGGTTTTTTGAGACAGGGTTTTTCTGTATAGCCCTGCCTGTCCTGGAACTCACTCTGTAGACCAGGCTGGCCTCGAACTCAGAAATCTGCCTGTCTCTGCCTCCCAAGTGCTGGGACTAAAGGCGTGCGCCACCACTGCCTGGCAGCTCTTCAAACTTTAAATGAACTCATTTTGGTCTTTCCAAAGTCTTTTTTTATAAAAATTTTAAAAAAGCACAGAAGATTGTGGTTTTCAAAATTTTATTTTCTCTCTGGAAATTATACTTAAATAAATATGCAATTGTGCATCCAACCCTCCATTGATCAATACTGAAAAGTCCCCAGTAAGAAAACACAAACAAGAAAAAGAGCAACTTAAGAAGGTACAGACCTTTATTTTGGGCATAGGTTACTTTCAGGGGGTTCTCTGTAAGAATCAGAGCCCACTGTTTGCTTAGATGGGGTGTTTAGGGCAGAAGTGGGGCTGGACACAAGGAGGAGAAAAGATTTCCCTTTTTGGCCTGCAGTTGGCCATTGCTAGGAGTAACCACGATCAGTTAAAGAATGTTAGGTAATTGGTAAACATCTTTCCGAGCTGATCACTGCTGGGGTTCGATGAGACAAGGCAGTCAAGAACCTAGAAAAAAAATCAATGAACTTTTAGATATCAAATTTCTGTAGCCACTGGAGTTATAGCCACAGTTCAGCCAAAATGGGAAAGTTTACAAAATGGTGTGGTCCTGGCTCACAAGGACATCTCTCAAAATCTCTTGCATAGCTGGAGTTCTGATGTAAGAGTGTAGACTCCTGTGAGGTCAATCATCAATCACTCCTTGATTCTTTTTGATGTTGTTGTTGTTAGATTTATTTATTTATTTAATTTGATACACACACACACACACACACACACACTGTTGCTATCTTCAGACACACCAGAAGAGGGCATCAGATCCCATTACAGAGGGTTGTGAGCCACCATGTGGTTGCTGGGAATTGAACTCAGGACTTCTGGAAGAGCGGTCAGTGCTCTTAACCGACGGGGCCATCTCTCCAGCATGCATTCCTTGATTCTTAAACAGAAAGTGTCACAGAGGTGTGGGGAGCTGGTAGCCTTGACATTAGGGAACCACCACTCTCCTGAATGGTTTCACTTCTCTTCCGCCATGAAAAATGTTGATGGACACATGGTGAAGTGAGCATTCATGGCTGCTGCACAGTTAGCATGAAATATAAACAAGAAGTAAGGCCGGGCCTAACAATGTCCATCTACTGTAGTTAAAGAGAGGCAGCCTGAGCAGAGAGGCCTCGGGAAGTCTTAAAAGCCTCACCTGCCTTTGCTCCTCAAAACTTGCTGCAGAAACAGTCAAGATGGGAAAGCTCAGAGGTTCCAGAGTTCTAGAATGAATAGCTTGGGAATGGTGCATATCTCTAAAGACAACCCTCTCTTTAATCAAACCCTCTCTTTAATAAGGACAAAGGGCATTCCTTCTTTTGACAAGAGCTTTGAAACGCATGAGAAGTACCTTGTAAAAATTTACAGCCTTTTTTGAAGGGCTGCTTATTTTTTTTCTTTTAAATACTTCCAATTACAGATTTACAACAAGAGTTTTTCCTAGGCCTGAGTCCTGTGTTTAATATTCAAATGACTCTTGTAGGGAGCCATCTGTTACACGACCAGGCATGGAAATTCTTTCCAGGGCTTTACATCAGCCTGCGCTGATGTTTGTAATGCTTTAGATTTCCTCAGGCACTTGTGTTTCTATTTAGTAGAGCAAGGTGAAGGACTTGAAGGCAGGACATGATGTCTTCCTGACTATTCAGTGGCTGCCACTAAAAACACCTTGCTCAGCATATGTCTTGCTAACTTGTCTTTCTCCACCAACTACCCTCAATGTTTTCAGATAACACAATATTCTGAGAAAAGGACATTTTGTTAATCTTTGAATCTCTTCTAAGAATATGCTTTGCTCATTGCATTAATCAACACATTTTTCCAAAAGTGCTCTATCTTTAAATGTGTGTGTGTGTGTGTGTGTGTGTGTGTGTGTGTGTTTGTGCCTGCGTGTGTGTTCAGCTCACCGTCCTCTGAGTACCATTTCTCCAACTGCTGTTATATTTGAACTGCATCAATTTTGCTAAGTAGCTTTCATCCAGTGTACTCTTTCTGCTTGGGATCTACCTGGGATGTGTGATGGGAAGGCTCTGGAAGTCTGCGATCAAGCTCAGTAAAGAGCAGAAAGGTTGACTACTGAGTCTGATGGGTAGAGCAGAGAGCATGGGTCAATGTGCGCCATTGGCTCGCCATTTCTACACTATGCGTTACTTCATCTTCCTATTCCTGCTCATTAATAAGCATTGTGAACTGGCCAACCTTGAAGCAAGTATAGAGTAAAATTAACTCCTCTAGGTGGGAGATGAACCTGACCTGACAATAACACGAACAACAGCAATAATAGCAGCTATAGTTGTTGAACATTTGCTGGGTTATAAATATCACTGTTGCTAGCTTACAAGCATTCAATCATTTCATTTACTCCTCAGGAACATCCCACAGCATTGAACGTTTACTCCTCGGGAACGTTTCCCACTTTTTCAATTTCAGAGAAGAGTGGACTAAAGTTCTAAAATGTTACCTTGTTTTCCAGAATTCATTACTCATATACTCTTAGTCGTACTGTTCTGGTCTGGACAACTCACTTTGGCACTCCTCTCTCACATGCAAATCCCAGCTCAGCTGCTCCTGACCATATGAATCCCCCATGCTAGTTCCCTGTTAAAGTGAAACAGTGGAGCCAGGATGGACCCTCTGAGTTCAGGATGAGCTCTTCTCTTTGGTTGTGACATATTACCCCATGTGGCCCATTCTGGGTAATTCACTCAATTCAATCTAATTCAATGAAACACTTCTCTCTTTTAATTTTTAGCAAATTGTCCAGATGTTTCACTTACTGTTATGTATGCCATTTAAGCAATACATTCAAGACATTTACCTGGGTCCAACAGGTACTCTTCTGTAGCTGGCCACTCACCCTCATGATCCTTCTGTGTGGTAAAAATATAGCTAGATGACTTGGTTGTTACTTCCTTGTACATAAGAGTAGGCAGGACACCACAATATTTTTTTTTCAATGGTGGCTGTGCCCAGTTCCTATTTGTAGTTCCTGCTGCCAAGAGGGCCAACAGCTTGGCAATGTTGATGACTAACTTTTAGATTTTCTAGAAGGAGTTAACCAGTCCATGACATGGTCCCATCTAATTTTCCTGAAGGTACAGAGATCCACTATAGATTTTAACTACACCTTCTCAAGAAGCAATGATATTTCACTTCTTGTAAAAGCCAGCATGGATACCAAAAGGAAAGAGTTCTATGGTTTGAAGGCAACCCTGGGCAAATGACACCCTGCTGTTTATGTGCAGTCAGGTACCAGGCTGGAAGGAAGAAACCAGCTGAACCCCCAGCTGAACCCCCAGGTGCTATTTGTGTTCTCAAGGCTGTTCCTGCTATTTTGCCTAAGCAAAGCTTCTGTTTGCCATGGTAATGCTGACTTTGCTTTGAGATGTTAGCACATGAAAAGGCTGGCCAACTTGTCCTTTGGAGGCAAGAATTGGAAAGTGAGAAATTCAGACACTTGTAAGATGTAAAGATAATTGCTCTTGCTGAAATGCATTTTGAATTTAATCTAGGTTCAAGCTCTTTCTCCATCAACTTCTTGGATAGAAATGTGAACACATCCAGTTCACTTGGGGGTTCCTCCTCTACTGCCCAAAAGAGACAATGGCTGATATTTTGGTCTACAAAGCTCAGTTACTTTACTATGAAGCAGGTCAGTTTGTGTGTATGTTTGTGTGTGTGTGTGTGTGTGTGTGTGTGTGTGTGTGTGTGTGTGAAGGAAGTAATGAAAGAGCTCTTTATCAGTGTTCTCTCCATTTCTATTTTCTCCAGAATAAGTTCCTATATTTTTTTATTTAATATTTTAGAGAAAAGTTCAAAAAGTCGCACCCTGACGATGTCAGTGGAGCCCCCAGCTCCTGCTGTATTTTCCTAAATCCTCAGTTTAGCAAAATCATGAAGGTTTCCCCCCATCTCTTCCCCTACCTCCCCAATGCCAGAAGTAAACCAATCTCCTGGGCCCAAATGTTACAAAAGATATATAACGTTTTGGAGCAATAAAAATCAAATCCTTTTTGTTGCCTGTGTCACATATCTCAAGGCAACCAATCTCATTTGCAAATTGAACTCAGCTAACCTCTCTTTCTCCACTGCCCACAGACTCAGGGCTTCTATTCACCACAAGCTCCTGCACCCTGTCACCTGACATTTTCCCTTCATTTCTGTACACAGTTTGCTAAGGCAAGATTGCCTGTCTTCCTCCCTCTCATCCTGCCGTGATTTTTTTAAAAGATAGAGTAGCATCCTGATCCACGGCCACCTGAAGGTCAGCTTCTCTACCAGAGACCCCTATCCTGCTCTCTGTACCCTCAACACAACCCCCAATCCCTTTGCCTGACTGTTCCCTTTAAATTCCACAGCTAGACTCTTGGGCTACACAGAGAGGGCAGGAGCCTCAACTCCTGCAAGTCATCTTGACCTCTCTTGTTTGACATTTTTGCTTATTTACCAACTGAATTGATAGGAAAAGGACTTAAAGGGAGCGAGGTCTCATTCCTTCCATGCTCTTCAGAGTATTAAAGTGAAAGAATTTTTGAATTAGTTTAGTGCCAGCCACTACTCAAAGACTTAAAATCTCCTAACCTATTTATATCCCTAATACTTTTCCATTAAAACTCTTTGTATAATGTTAGTACACTTAGTATGTTTTCTAGACTTAATAACTAATTATGTGTTAGAAACTACCTTTGGGTTATGCTCGGGGTGAAGGGAGGTTTTTAATAGCATTTTTTTTTTCACTGTAGACCAAGGAAAAAATCCAGGCAAGAGCTTTCCCTTCCCAGGACCTACATGTCCTTGCTGTCCCAGAAAGTGCCTGGCAGTCCTGTATCTGTTGTAGCATTTCCCAGGGGGAGCGACAGCACACATGTTCACTCTTCTCTCTGGTTGCTCAGAGGAACAAGTCCATTAGCTCCTACAATCTTTAAACTTAAAAATAGGAACAAAACTATTGCCTCAGCCTTCATTGCTACCTCCTCCCTTTTCCCACCTGCAATGTCATAGTTATTTCATAACTAAGAACTCAGTTCACACTCTAGCCAATGCCATAGTTGTTGGAAAGTCTGTCTTAAGCCATCTTTAGCAATTTTTTTCTGTGGAAGGGGGCATGAAAAAACTGTAAGACAGATATTTGAATGTTCCTATTAAACAACCACTTAAAAAATATGATGATCTCAATTTCTCTTAAAGAATTTTTCCACATAGCCATTTCCTATGGCCTATTGTCAACTACATACTTTAAGCACTGCAGTAGGTATTTCTCTATAGATTTTTCCACATTCTTTTAAAATGTTATGTGTATAGTTCTTTTGTCAGCATGTATGTCTGTTTACCACATATGTGCCTGGTAACCAATGAGGTCAAAAGAAGTGTTGGGTCCTTTAGAACTCAAATTCCAGATGGTCATGAGCCACCCTTTGGGTGCTAGGAATCAAACATGGGTCATCTGGAAAGATCAGCCATTGTTTTAAATCTCTAAATCATTGAACCATGTCTCCAACCTACACAGTTTGATTTTTTTTAAAGTCTTGTTTACCTCTATTTCAGAAACATTTGTTAGATAATTAAGTAGTTTTAGATTCCAAAGTAAAGCACTTTTTGAGTATAAAACTAGAATCAAATAATGTTGAGTCATACTTTAAGGCACCAAATGGTAACAAGACTACATTCAGTGAAAAATGTAATAAAGCAACATGTACAAAGAAATCATTTCATCATCTATTATCTATCATCTATAGGTCTGTCTATCTATCTATCCAACTATCTTCTATTTATCTACCATGTGTCCATCTTCATCATTATCATTTTTCATACACATATTTAGTGAAAGCTACCTGCACTAACTCATTAAAATCCTAGGAGGCAGTAGATTTATTAGAACTGATCTTTGTCTCTTTTTCTCTAATTTTATTTTGCACAAAAGATACACTGCTCACATTAAAAGCGTGTTTTAAAGTCAAGAGCATGTCTCACCCACCCTCTTCCGCACGCATCCTGTGGCTGACCTCCCAGCAGAACGATGTTAGAATCTTTCATTGTCAATGACTCTTGAGTGATTAAGACCACAGCTTTACCTCACCCATCCTCTCCCATTTAACAATGCAACTGATAATTTACCAAAGTCGATAAGGAAAACAAGTGAACAGAAGGACAAGCGAGAATCAGTTCACTCTTCTGAGCACACAATCAGAGAACACCCAGCTCTTTGCCAGCTGTCTGCTCCAGCACATGGTAGAGAGAAGCATCCTGTTCCAACATGGAGAGAAGGTACGTCAGAGATGGGAAGGATTTCGAAGCTTCTCCCATCAGTCATTCTGGAGACCCTGCCCTGGATATCTGACCTTTAAAAAAAAAATCTCAAATTTATTGAAGGATATGTAGGCTCTTTTAAATGATTCTTAATCATTCTCTCCCAAGTCTATGTGGAGAGAAAAAAATGCATACCTTCATTTTTCAAATAAAAAAGCTGTGGGACAAAGATATGGCAACCTGCTGACACTTCCACAAGGAAGTGGAATAGCAATCTCCAGTGATGACAGAGTTTCCGTCTCCAAAGTTTCTGTCCTAACCAAAGTTCTGGTGACCTAGGTGGGTGCCTAGGCAGCAGAGCGGGTAGAGGGCTCCTGTCTGCCCCCTGCCTTTTTGAAAGCAAGCTGGAGTGGTAGGTGGATATACAGAGACTCCTACTCTTCTTTGAAGGGTTATGTCTAAGTTTGAACTTCAGTAAAATAAGTAATAATATAAGAGAATCCTTTTAACAATGTACTATAGTACAAGCTATGAGAATATACTTTTTCTCTTTCTTGCTGTTTCTCTCGCTCTCACTATCCTGCCCTCAGTCATCTTCTTGTTGACTGTGGGTAACTGAAATTCCAGACAACAAAGCCATATAAACAAAGGAAATTACTGGAGGTAGTTCAGAGGGCCTAGGAAGCAGGAGTGAGGGGCAGAGAAACAGGGCAATGAAAGAAAAGAAAGAAGAAAGGTTGTTAATTTTGTTGGACACATTTGCTGGTCAATCTTCCCAGGACTCTGAGGAATTACAAAAAGCAAGCCTTGGGGTTATCCCATTCAAGGATACCAGACCTAGGTCTATACACCAGTGGTCATTTCTTTTCATCTGAAGGTGTTCAGTTGGAGTGATAGGTTTCCAACATTTCTTCAGGCAGACTGGGTGAGCAAGAAGGCTCAGAACTTACATGGGACACTGTAGACTTGTGTGAGACTCTTCATCAGAGCTTTGGGAGAACTCAGGGTGGGCTGAAAGTGGTGGAGAGGGTCCTAGAACCATGCCTTCCATGGTGACCTTTAAGAAAAAAAGGTAAATTTATTCAGTGTGTTGTGGAAGGAAAAAATTAGAGTATAGTTAGGAAATCTCAAAGACTGATCTAATTAGTGGGTCCTAATGAGCCTCCTCATCGGGGCTTGTGAAATATTCTCAGGCCTTCCTAGACCTGAGTTAGAAACCCAGACTGAGTGGCCAGGAGTTGTGTTTTAAAGGCCTTAAGGTAACTTTTGTTTTGTTTTGTTTTGTTTTGTTTTGTTTTGTTTTCTTACAATTTAAATGTATGGGTGTTTTGCCTGTTTCTACATTTGTCCACCACTTACATGCCTGGTGGCCACAGGGGCCTGGAGGTGGTGTCAGATCCCCTGGGACTGGAGTTAGAGATGGATGAGAGCTTCCAGAGACTGGGAACTGGATCTGGAGCCTTTGGAAAAGCAAACAGCCCTCCTAACTGCTGAGCCAACCACCTTAAAATCTTAAGAACCAGAGTTTCAAAGGTAGAGAAGACAGCACTCATAAGTTGGCAAGTTGGCGTTTCCTCTGGAGAAGACTGAGATCTGGAACTTTCTCAGATGCCCAGATTGAGATATCCCCCAGGTTAATATGCTAGAGAGATGGTATGATGCTATAACAAAAGAGGACCTAATAAAACAGAAATGTATTTTTTCTCTCAAATAATAGTTTAGTCAGTATAGGCTTGTGGGGTAATCTGCTCTACAAAATCCTTTAGGAACCCAGCTTCCTTTTTTTTTTCAGGACCCTGACATCTCCTCGGGTGACTTCCTTATCTGAGTGGCCAAAGCTAGCCACTGTCACAACCAAAAGCTGACCAAAGGATTTTGGGTTGGGGAGAGAGCCCATACCTGAAATCTGAGGCTCCTCTTATTTTGCAAGTGATATTTGAATGGCTCACAGTCTCTCAAAATCCATTGCTGTATAATCGGTCATGGGATTGCTTATGACTGCAAGGGAAGTTGAGCTATGCAGTCTCTGGCTTAGCATCTTTGTTCCCAGGAAAAGACAGTCATCTCCACACGAGCAGGCTCCAGCAAGGGGGCCAGGAGTGGTCTGCGAAGACTGTGATCAGGTGGCTTAGGTAGACTCATTTATTTCCCCTTAGGAGAGAAATATGTCTCATCAGAATTCTTTAAATAAATCCAATCTAAGGCATTCCAGTGAGGTATTCAACATCCAGGACAGAATGCCACTGTAAGAATGGTAAGCACTTAGAGCTGTCCTGGAGAAGGTTTAGGTTGAAAATCAGCATCAGAAGTTTTAACTGTAGATAAGGGAAAAAGGGGATCAAATAAAGAAAAACGAAATTGATAGAACTCCAACCCGTGCCAATCGTGCTGTCCTGGCTTGGGAAAGGAATGGCTGGATATATCTGTTCCTCACCCATGAGATCCAAATATATCCAGCCAAGTCAGTTGTCCAGCAGGTTAGTTCTAAACTTAGTCTACCATTGGACTGAAATGGGATGATCATAAATTCCTCTGGCAACACCAGGAAGAACCTGAAATCCAAGTCAGTGCTGAATGCTGGAGGAGCCCAAGGATCCTGGTACAGAAATATGAATGTCCAATGTTACAAGTTCAGAAGAAAAAAGCAGAACGAGGAGGTGGAAGGCTGGGTGAGCCTGTAACTAAACAAGGTGGAAATGAAAACAAGATGGGTGGCTCCTGAGCATAGGACTGAACATTACATGTGATTGATGCACAAGGTTGGTGGGTGACCTAAAACACTAATTTTTAAAAAAAAAAGGGAAAGTCAGGATGAGCATGGGAGACGGAAGCCGAGAGACAAAGCTTTTCTGAACAGTGTAACTCTCAGGGCCAAAGGCAGAGAACCCAATCCCTATTATTCCTCGAGTAATATGTCAACCTCAATGTAGTCTCTGGGCATGGATTTAAAGTAACAATTTAGAATAAATCATAATTAGAAAGCTAATTAACTGAAGCAATGCATAATAAAAGACATAGGCCTTGAATTGTGCCTCCGAAGCCAGCTGACTTTTGCTTTTGTATTTCTGATAGGAGGGACTATAGATTATATCTAAATATATCACAGTAACCCTAACAAATAGGCATGGGCACAATTAAGCCACTCAACATAAAGCAAAAAGCTTCCCCAATGTCAGCAAGCAGCGGTGTTCTTTTAAATTTAAGGCTTCTATAAAACCTAAAAGGAAACACTAATCAACAACCCTTTATCCTTTTAATGAAGGCCAGCAGCTCTCATATATATATATATATTTTTAATCTCTCTTTGCTTTACAGTACACAGAAATACCCCCTGAGAATGTTGTTTTCCCTGTGCTCACCACAGAATTAGCAGAAAAATCATACATCCAAAATGATGCCTCTTACATCTCCTGCTTTTAGAATCTTCTCTTTTAATAGTTGAGAAATCTTCAGCATTGTTTGAATATGCTCACTTGTGAGGATAATGCACTGTTTTTCAGTGATACAAAAGAAATAAGTATTTGCAGCTATGTTTAGAGCCATGCATAGCATGCTCCTGAGCTTAATGACTAGACACAACATTGTCCTTGACAGAATAGTGAGATGGGAGGAGGTTGTCTTAGTACTCTACCTCTCCTCTCATGTTATCAACACCATCATCATCACCATCATCACCATCATCATCACTATCATCATCACCACTATCACCATCATCAGAGTGGTCATCTTCAGTGTTCATTGCCTTCCCCAACCCCCTCCCCGGGCTCCAACATTTTCTTGTAATGTGTGGTGTGATATACAAGACCTAAAAGTTTACACTCTGGGGTTATACCGCTTAAGGTCATCCTGTAGTTCTAATAAATTGGATGGTAGAAGCTACTTAAGCTCTCAGATTCCCTATTCCTCACTTGTGACATGAAGAGGAAATGGCTGGGTAGATTGTGAGGGTTGTGTTGATACTGATAAGCCTGCTAGAATAGCTCCCAGAGCATAGGAAGCACATGCCTGTGGTCCGTCTTTCATCAGCTCGTCTCATCGGTCAGTACATCTGCCACTGTAAACTATGAGCACTTCAACCCTGTCATTGTTATTCTGCTGGCCTTGTCTTCTGGGAGGTTTAGTTTCCTTTGTGCCCTTCTCTCAGGCAGCTGATGGAAAGAACAGGTTATGCATAAGCTGGACTACAGCTACTAAATTTGAATGTCCATGCAAATCATGTACTGACCTTGTTGAAATGCACAGGATTGACTTAGCTTGTCCAGAGCCTGATGAGATGCTGATGCTGTTCTGTGGACCACGCTGGAGAAAGGAAGAAGTTCAAAGCATAGGAACCCAAGTTCTGATCGAAGTTCTGATAGTGATAGTGGTGATGATGATGGTGATGATGGTGATGATGGTGATGATGATGGCGATGATAACATGAAAGGAGAGTTAGAGTACCAAGTTTTAACTGTTGGACTTTATAAAGATATCTCAACTTCATCCACTATATATTTAAGCCTCAGATTCTTTATTGGATATATACAAAAATTAAATTAAGAAATAAATACAAACTGTTTAGCCAAGTGTCTCACCTTTAACAGTCAACCTCCAACAGGTATTTAGTAAGTTGTTAAAGAGCAGGTTGAGGGGCTAGAGAGATGGCTCAGTAGTTAAGAACACTGACTGCTCTTCCAGAGATCATGAGTTCAGATCCCAGCAACCACAGGGTGGCTCACAACCATCTGTAGTAAGATCCAATACCCTCTTCTGATGTATCTGAAGACAGCTACAGTGTACTTATAATAAATAAATAAATAAATCTTAAAAAAAGAGCAGGTTGCTAGATACTAATTCCCAAGGATAATTTCATTTTAGAGAAAACTACTTAGACTAGAGGAAATGCTGTAATTCCCAATTGTATTATCAAATAAAGAATTATCAGGTGTTTATTGCCACAAACTTTCCAGGCTGCCAAACAAAAAATATACAAACCAAGCATTGTCATTTCTAAACAAAATCCCCACTTTGACTTCAGCGTCAAAGAATCTACAGCCCAAAGACGTATGTTTGGAACCAAAATTAAGTAATATGGAGAGTTATTTCCCATCTAAAATATTCAAACATCTATAGCAGTGGTTTTCAACCTATAGGTATCAATCCTTTTGGGGGTCATCTATCAGATATTCTCCAAAACAGAAACTAAAGTTACAATTCATAACAGTAACAAAATTAGTTATGAAGTAGCAATGAAATATATGAGTGGTTCTGATTCTAAGGTCCTGTTCCCCAATTGGTTCTTTACCTATCAATAAAGATGCCAGGGGCCAATTGTTGGGCAGAAGGAAAGAGGCAGGACTTCTGGATCCCTACAGGAGGAAGCTAGGAGATGCAGGGAGAGGAAGAGAGATTTCCACTATGTTTCAGAGGGAGAAAAGGCCACCAGTCATGTAAGATCCAGGGTAGAGTGGCCATTGGCCACTTTTCCAACTGGGCCTGGGGTAGCAACTAAATTTGAGAGCAGATTTAGGGTTTTGAGTTGAGACTACAGGTAACTGAGCAACTAAAGTTGAGGACAGATTTAGGGTACTGAGCTAAGAGTATTGGGAAGGGCACGCTAGCCGCAGGAGATTAGAAGCACCCAGCAATTGAGCCAAGAAGGCAGGTTTAAATAAGTTAATGTGTGTGTGTGTGTGTGTGTGTGTGTGTGTGTGTGTGTGTGTGTTTCATCTGAGGATCCAAGGGAACCTGGGTGGGGCTAGTAGCATGGTCTGCCTGGAGCTTAAAGTGGGGCACCAAAATCTACAAACTGCAGAAAATAATTTTTTATGGTTGCATGTCGCTACAACATGAGGAACTGTATTAAAGGGTCACAGTGTTAGGAAGGTTGAGAACCACTGCAGAGAAGGCTATTCTAGAAAGAAAATAGCATGTGGGTTGGAGTATGTCGATGAAGAGTCCATCTGGGGCTGGGAGAGAGCCAAAGGAAAGGACCAAATAAGTACAGACCCAGCACTCTCATAGGGTCAGAAACACTGACTACCCCTACAGTTAGCTGAACAATGACATAGTGCGTATTGCATTTGGGTAGAATACCTCAGGTCTCCC
Source organism: Montemys delectorum (assembly GCA_019843815.1). Classification (NCBI taxonomy): domain Eukaryota; kingdom Metazoa; phylum Chordata; class Mammalia; order Rodentia; family Muridae; genus Montemys; species Montemys delectorum. Next base: position 5,316 of record JADRCD010236443.1, on the reverse strand, counting down.
TGTGTAATGGGCAACATATACCTAAACCAAATGTTACCCTAGTTCTACCTACTAAAAAAGAATAAATCCTATAAGGCCCACAAAGACCAAATGAGTTCCAAAGTAATTTGATTGCATCACAGACAGACACATTCAACACTCAGCAAAGTAGAAATGATGAAATCTGGCATACAATCAGATTATGAAGCATGAAAAAGAAAGCAAGAGAATACAGTATGTAATAGAGAGAAAAATCTATGAATAAAATCCAAACTGGAAATAACATTAATGTTAGAATTAATGGAGAAAAGAGTTAGTATATGCATTTAGATGTTAAAAAAATTATTGCAGACACAAAAGACATAAAATCTCAAACATTTAGAGATATAAGCTATCAGTGTCACAGATGAAAAAAATGTGCTGGATAGAATTAATAGCAAGCTAGATATTGTAAAAGAAACAATTAACAAAGCTACAAGTCTTTGAGTAAAAACTATCCACTCTAAAAACAGGGAAAAAAAGAAATGTTAAAAGACAAACAAAATGCCACTAAGATATGAGAAATTTTCAAGTGGCCAAAAGTATATATAGCTGGAATTGAGTTCTATGCACTGGAATGAAGAGCAGACACAGTAAGAACATGGATCATTACATGATACTTTCATATTATTTTGATTACTTTAAAGAATATTTGAAAGGGCTGGGAAGACAGCTCCATGGTTAAAATGCTTCCCTGTCAAGCATGAGAACCTGAATTTAAATCTCTAGCATTTATGTAAAAAAGTCAGCAACAGCCATATCCAACTATAATCCCAGCCACTGATGAATACAAAAGGAGTCGTGGGGCTTGCTAGCAACCCAGTCTAGGCAAACAGTGAGCTCCACATTCAATGAAAAAGATTGCCTCAAAATTGAAGATAGAAGAGTAATTTAGGAAGACACACACAATTTTGATCTCCAGCCTTCTCATGGAAATACATACAAACCTTGTGCACACAATAAAGGTAACTGACAACACGTTATGAAATTTGTCATACATATACGTTGAAAAGGTAGAAATGGAAATATACTCATCTATTGTAAATGGTAGAAGATCATTGGAATGTCTAGTATAAATTAAAGATGTATACTCTAAGCCTTCAGGCAATAGCTAACTGAAGGAGGTGAGTGATTCAGCTAATAAACTACAGAGAAAAGTGAACAAAAATTAAAAATTAATTAAAAAGAAAATAGAATAATAGATGGGATAAATGGAAAACAAATTACTAAACAGTATATTTAGGCCTTAACATATTGATAGTTGCATAAATGTAAGTGGCCCAAACACTACAAACCAAAGGTAAAAGACTATCAAATTGGGTAAGAAGCAGAAACCAATGCAAATAAAGGGAAATTAGAAATCACTTTCAAGTTAAGTGAAAAAGAAAACACAGCTTTCCAAAACAATTCCACATATTAAATCAATGTGTGGGAGAAATTCTATAACAGCAAATATGCATATTAGAAAAAGTAAAGGTCTCAACTCAAGGGCACCAGCTTCTTCCTTAGGAACAGGAATCAAAGGAGCAAATTAAACCCAAATAAATGAAGAGAAAGTCATGTATTTAAATGAGATGTCAAATAATAAACTAGAAAACAGAAACTAGAATGCCATGGAGAAAATCCATGTACTAAAATATTAATTATTTAAAAAGATCAATAAAATTGATGAATTTTAAACTCAATTAATGAGAGGCAGGAGGGAGTAAAGGAGGGTACTGAGATGAAACAATACGTACGACACCACTACTGATCCCACTTCCTGCCAAGAAATTCAACAACTTAAATAAAACGCAGTCCATACAAGATAAATAACCAGATTTCACTCATGAAAAGAATAAACACAAGGATTGCCCTAAATCAATTATAAAGTTTGAATTTATAGTTAAATACTTTCCCATGGAGAGAACCCCATGACTAAATGAGTTCAATATTGAATGCTATCAATTATTTATAAAGAAAAATAGTATTACACACACACTCAAAAGATGAAGGAGAGTGAACAAATTTCAAACCTATTCCCTGAGGTCAGCATTATCTTGAGATCAAAACCAAAACTACTGTTGAAAACAAAGCAAAAATAAAACCATAGATAAAAACCCCAAAATTAAACATAAAAATTGGAACAATAGCTTAACAAATCAAACCCAATAACCCAGAAGAGAAGAATTAATTGTATGATCAAATGGAGCTCTTCAGAATAATGTATCGTTGGTTTGACATTTCAAAATCGATATGATTTTTGTTATATTAACAAACTTGAAAAGAGAAAACTGTGTAATCAACTCAATAATAAATTCAGAAAAGCATTTTAAAAATTGAGTCATTTTTTTACTTACAAAACATAACTTCTCAACAAAATAGGAAAAATGTCTATGAATGGTTATCACCCAGTGTAATCTTCAATTGATCAGGGCACTGATGTGTATCTTCATCTTTTCTTCTCAGTGGTGTACCGATGGCTCTAATCAATTCAAGAGACCTGTAAAAAGAACCAAGAAGCATCTGTCTAGCAAGAAAGAAGTAAAAGCCCTTTTTATTCATAGAGGCTATGACACTATAGAAGACTCTGGGATATATATAAACTTCCCGGAATTGACAGTATCAGAAGAGCTGAAAAATATGATGTATTATATTTCTATGTATCAGGCTCAAATGATCATAAGTAGAATTTAATGATAATTTCATTTACAATAGCATCAGCATGCAAAACAATAAGAGATAAATGAAAATATGTGCAAGGTGTGCACACTGAAATTATAAAACATTATTAATAGATATGAAAGATTAAATTATTCATCGGTTAAGACCTCTTCTTGTTAAGACATTACTTCTCTACAATTTGTTGCAAAGATTTAATGCAATTGGTATCAAAATCTCAACAGAAATTTTCTTCCTTTTGGTATAAAATCCAATATAGCAATAAAAAGAACTGAGAATACCCAAGGAGAGAGCTTTGAAGGAGAGCTAAGGCAGAGGACAGCTAACAATGGCTGGTTTCATGCCTTACACAACTGTGCTTTCTCTAGTCTTCATTTCTGAATCATGTCAAAAATATGACTCTAAAATAACTTCAAATTTAGCTTCACCTGATACTTTTGCTCCTCACAACAAGAAGGATGTCTAGCGGTTTGATTTATTTAAAGTATTTGTTTACTTATTAAGCCTTTGATACTCTCAGACATTATGTTTTGATCATATGTTCTGATTATGTTCTGATCTGCTCCCAGATCAGATTCATCCCTATTCTTTACATATCTAACTTTGTGTCCTTAGTTTATTTTGTTTTGTTTTGCTTTCAAATTCATCTATCAAGTTCAGTTAGCACTGCCCGTAGAATACTCTCATGGTGTGGCTTTCCACTGAAGTGTGCTAGACTTATCAAGGATCACATCCTTAAAGAAAACTGACTCTCTTCCTCCCTTCAGTTATCAGTTGCCCAAAGCTCCTCAGCTAGGGGCAGAACTTCACTCATGACCACCTCCCTACTTTTCTTCGCCATCATGGGATTCTGTGTGGCATGATCTTGTTCAATGGAGTTTACATGAGAAACTGTTCTGATGCTTCTGGAAAACATTCTTTCCTTTGGCTCATTCTATCTCCTGGTTCTTACAGTCTTTCTGAGCCCTCTTTTACAATGATGTTAAGCACTAGGTGGGACAAGGAGGTATGACATAGGTGTTCCTATATTCATTCTGAAGTCATTTATTCAGTTGTGATCCAGGCACTCTCTACTGCAAAAATAACCTTCTGTCATGAAATAAGAAAAAAAATGCACTACTCTATCAGTGTAACAGGAAGTTGTTAGGAGTCAGTTAATTTAATATTTTGCTCCATTAACAGAGTAAGAGAAGTAGGTTCTACTCTAAGACCTATCCAACCATACGTTCTCAGTCCCAGTAACTGTGCTGCCATGGGTTCCATTTGGAGGAGCATACCTTAAATACACTCAGAAGGTGTTTGGTTGCTTGCATGGTATTCATGCCACTATTATGTCAGTGAGCATGTTTTGACAGGCTAGTTGTAACTGCAACTTGTAGGTTTCAGTGCTGGATAAGATGGATGGGCACTTTTATCCTCTGGTAATATGCATAGCACCTTCCAGAACTGTGATAGCTGGCCAGTAGAAATGAGGCATCCGAGGAAGTATCACCTCAATTTCTTTATGATTCAACTACGTGATAACTTCACCAATAGACTCTGGAAGGTAACTAAAGTAATAGCATTAGCTAATAATATTTGGGGTCTATGGGCCCTTGCTGACCAACAACTGCCATCAGAGGAAACCTATTCCCTTCTTTATATTAATACAGTCTATTTTTCTTTCCTTGAAACTTCCCCCATGGCCCATTACCCAGGATCCTTCTGCCAGTCCCACCCATCCTCATACTCCACCACCTCTGCTGCCTAATGTCTAATACTTTAAAAATGGCTACCACGAAAGAGGCCTTGGAGCACCAAGGACAGGCTGGGTTCTGAGGTTAAAACGTTAGTAATTCAGCTAGGGCAAGCTTATCAAAAATGATTTTTAATATATGTATTGAGTTGACATAGTATATAGATAATCTCTTGGTCATAGCCTTTCTTTTGGATTTAGATCCTAATATATTTTACTCCTATCCCATCAGCCTTAAAAATATATATCCTATTATCTTGTTGCATAAAGACATCCAAGATAATTCATTTTGTAATAGTTCACAATGCATTTTTAGATGAGGGCTACTCAAGATGAAAAACACCTTTAGTTTTGATGATAATTGGAGAGCTGAATACATCTTTTAAACCTTTCTGAAGTCTATTAATTTTGCCTTGATCCAAGCAACCAACTCCAATCTTGATCCCATGGGGCAGCTTCACCATTTAGCTCTATTTCTACCTCACCTGTTAGAATCCCTGTACAGCTCAGATAACAGAATCATCCATCCAAGACGGAAGTGGGATCATACACTCCTCTCAGGTTGGCATTCCCTTCAGAGGCCAGCACAACTCTTGACCACATGTCCTAACATATCCTTCTGTTTAATTCCTAGGGCCACTGTGATTCTATCCTACATTGTTACTGTAGGAACTTTGCCTCCTCACTCAGCCTGTTGGTTACCTAATCTATCATACACAAGGCTGACTCCATCACTCTCCAAGCCTTTGCTCCAGGTGGCTCACCTCAGTGAGATCCAACTTCAACTATCAAGTTTAGATTGCAACCCATCTCTCCCTCAGCTTACTTTGTTATTGTTCATTATCTTCTATAGAGGCAGTGATTGTGTGTGTGTGTGTGTGTGTGTGTGTGTGTGTGTGTGT